>JAMQGT020008787.1:0-22860 GCA_024447675.2 Pterophyllum scalare | reverse complement strand
TGCTTTGTACTCATTAGTTGCGTCTTGCTCCCTTCTCCAATCTGTCTGAGGCTGAATAGTTGGGCAGGTTGCCTCCCGCCAGGTGACCCGAACAACTGACTTGCAATCGAAAACGGTCACCCAGAGGTTGACGGTGTTGCACGCTCAACCTCTGGGTGACCGGGATGGTTGCTGCAGATACAGAAAAAACGTTCAGTGCAATCACTGATTATCTTTTCTTCTAGTCACAAGATTTCTGTCCTGTTTTTATTTTAGTGCAACTAATAAACTCAGAGAGCATGAAAGGAAGGAGAAAGACATCAAAACATACTATCCACTGCAGTCTGAGCAGGTGCCCTAGCTGAGAGGTAGATATCAATCATACTCGAAGAGGCCTGAAGACATGTCTGAAAAACAGGTTCCCTCTTGGCTGGTGTGAAGCGTTGTGTACGTGTGCGCGCACCTGAGTAAGCTCTGTGTGTTTCAGAGTGTAATCAGATGGATCCTCGGGGTGTGTACGGGAGGTAGACGGAGTTACCTCATATCGTCCTCGCTTTTCATACACCGCCTTTTCTGCATAACTGTCTCAGCAGTTATTATCTGAGCCGGCCAACTGTTTATTTTCCAGCTCAGTTGCTTTGTGTGGGCGTATGCACGGCAAATGAGGTTAATACAATTCTCCGAGCAATGATGTGGTGACTCAGTACAATAGGTTGGCAGAACAGTTTGTGTGTGTTTGATGGCGGTTGGTGAATTGTTTCAGGGGCATTTGGACGGTGGAATAATTGCTTCCAGAGCTCCCCGTGGAGTAATTGCTCTTCCTCCACCCGAAATCTTTACCTCCTTCTGAGAATCTGCTGCCCACCACCACTTAAAGAGATTCTTGGGCCAGAGCAACCGGCCAAATTATTTTCTCCCAGAAAGCAAGGGGGGGGGCGGCAGCGGTTTGGGTGGAGAGGCTGATTGCAGGCACACACTTCAGAGTGGGTTTGATTCTCTACACTGTGTCTGTGTCGGTTTGTAAGTGTCCACCTGCAATGCAAAGAGTGTGTATTCTCACAGTTCGGATTAATTAACGAGCAAGAAATCCACTCAGAGTGATTGTGAGGAAATTGCCCTCAGCTGCACATTCAGACACATGCTGCACCCCCTCCCCATCCCAAAATCAGCCAGGGGTGAGATTTACATTCCAGACATCCACTTCAGACCAGGTCCAAATGATCCGAGGACTCCGTGGGAACGGCCGAAGGGCTTCCCGTGGTTTCAAAATGGCTGCCTCCCAGGAACATCGTGCACCCTTGTCCCGGGAAAATCTGGATTTCTCACATGTAGGGAGTTTGATTTGTGAACAGAGAGCTGTGTGTTTATTGTGTGTTTATTCTCGCTTTATGATGTTTTTCTTTCTTTGTAGCATGGTAATATTTTTGGTCGAACGGTTCCCTTTGCTGCAGAAACTACAAACGTCTTTGAGGAGAAAGTGAAACACAATCCAGCCGCAGAAGCCTTTGATGTGTGTTAGCACATCCTGCTGTAGTGGAAGGACAAGCTGTTGTATTCTGGTTGGAGGTTTGTTGTTTTGACGCTGGCTCGTTGCAGTAGATCAGCCTCCTGGATTCGTTGCTCCGCCTGCTGAGCGCTGCTCTACACTTTGATTTCATAATCAAGCCTCCGCTTCTGTGCCGGATCCTGCCATCTGCTTAAAAACGTAATAAAGACTGCAGCCAGTGCCGCCACGGCTCAGTCAGACTACAGGAAAAACAGCATGGCAACCTCCTTTCATCTAAAAAAAATAATAATTGGTTGACCGGCGATTACACTTCACTTTTTCCACGTGAACTCCAAAAACCTCTGAGCGACCACTTTCAGTCGTGAGGCGATTGCACGGGGGTTCACTTGGTGGAAGCAACTGGTCTCCAAACAGAGATTGCAATCACTCTCAGACAGATTGCTGAAGGTTTGCAAGTAATCGCCATCTAATTTATAAACACACAGATACCAACACACTGCAGTCAGTCAGTGAATCTGAGCTGATGAGCACGACTCATCTCAGGTCACACGCAACTCAGCTGGTTGCCAGCTGGTTGAATTGTGGTTATATTCCTATATAAAGTTGATGTTACCAAGTGGCTGCCTCTTTGCAGTCAGTGTTAATTTTGTTGGCGAAATATTTTCATCATAGTTTTCGTCAACGGCCCTTTTTTTTTCATGACGAAAACGAGACGATAACTAAACAAAAACTACCTAAAAGGATAAAAACGATGATGAAATGAATTGACATGAAAATGCTTGGCTGGGGACGACGTCCATTCAGAACTGATTTAATTTTGTGACAGGGCGGGACAAGTTAGGAAAACATCCAATCAAACGCACAGTTGCACAAATTTGCCCTAAACCCGGGAAGGCCGCACTAGCCTGTGAATTGTCGTTACTTCCGACACAACTAAGTGATGTAAAGAATGTCAGCAGGGAGAGAGAAGAGCCGATGATTGGACACATTTGTCCTTTGACGCCGCGACAAACAAAACGATGTGTAAACCATGTGGGGAGACTATCTCGGGTTAAAAACATGACAAATCTTAAACAACATCTGCAAACCAGTCACCCAGATCTCCATGCAAAGGTAAGAGTTTTAATGTCATGCAGGGTAAAGTGTTGTTCCCAGTTCAGCCTTTGTGTTTAGAGAAAATCCCCACACCGCGGTGGGTTAGCCTTTCCTAATCTTAGTCCTGAACTCTGCCCTGTACCTTCAGAGCTGTCCTGCTGTAAAACACTCCTATTACCTCAGCGAGGTGGTGTTAATGATCAGGTGTGTGGGAAGCAGGTGAAACACTAATGTTAATATTATTAATAATATTCCATGAATGTTTAATTTTGTGTAAGTGTGTATAATGAATAATTGAAGGGAACTGAAGTAAAAGCATTTACATCTTACACCCTTTATATTTTAGTTCGCTAAATTCTTACGATAATTCGTCGACTAAAACTAAAACTACTCAGACGACTAAATCATGACTAAAACTAAATCAAAATTGACACTGTTTGCAGTTAAATTGCTGTCCTGCAGCAGCTACGTCAGTGTGTGTGGAGGAGTTTGTGTTACAGGTCTTTTGTGTTTCAGAGCTTCTGTCTGGACTGATTTCACTGCATGCAGGTGGCAACAGATTTGCAATTTACGCTGAGTCATCACTATTAATTACCGTATTATCACAGACGGATTACAGAAGCACTTCGAGGTGACTGTTGTGATTCGGCGCTAGATAAATAACTTGCAGTGAGCGACCAGCTCGACTCCATTCAGGCACGGACTGACTCGTTTCATCGCGGTCCTGCTTCGAGGATGGCGGCTGACTGAGCGGCTGCAGACCCGGTCTCCGTCTTTGGCTGCGAAACTTTTTGGAGTCACGCTTTCCTTTAAAAATAATAAGCCGGCCTGCAGCAAACATTAGAGGAGCTGCAGTTTTTGGCCTTATTTAAGGTCCTGCCTGAGGTGAAAATTATATTTGTGGCAGTTTTTGATAAATTAACCAATTTAATATATGTTAACATGCACAAAACTAAGCTTTAGGACTTGTTTTAGCGTCACATGCAATATGGCACTGGTCCCAGCACGTTTCTGACTAATGGTTCTAATAAATAATCTCCTGTACACTGCACTCTGAGACCATGTGCAGATAACATTTCTGCTCAAAAGTGAACAAAAGTAGATGAAGAGAAGAAGCAGAAAGGAATGTCGAGTTGAGCCAATACGCATAAAACTAAAGAAGAAACCTCGGCTGAAAGGAGTGAAGAGAGGGGAGGAGAGAATGCAGCACTGATGGGCTCTCTGCGGGCGTCCAGCTGCTGGTTGAGCTGCTGGACGAATTAGGCAGAAAGGTCTGAAAATCATTAGCACTTTCTGGGGCGGGAAGGCTGAGGCAATAAATATGGAGAAGTGGTTTCAGCCAACAGGCACGTCTCAGTCTCAGGCAGCTGAAAGTGATATCGCTATATTTAAGACAACAATGCATAATGAAATAAGCGCTGGTGAAAGAGGTGGTCTCTGAGCATGCTGGAGCAATTTTCTGGGTGGAGGAGTGAATCTGTGTTTTTAGTTTGTTTGTTTGCGGGGGTGGGGAAGGCGGTGGGGTGGGTGTGTGCATCCTGTTATCTGGTAATCACTGCGTGTACATACGCTGAAGGCTGCTCTCACGGATCTTTTTATATTCCTGATGTGCAACATGGAAAAGCCAATCTACAGAGAAGTCATGATTACAGAGAGTTTTATGGCATCTTTTAGTGGGCTCATTAGGCCGTTACAGACACGCTGGCTATTTGTTCTTCCAACAAAGGTCCCAGAGTTTGTACCCGAATGCTGAATGCTAGATTCCTGCCTCTTAACTGTAGTGTGCTTTGAAGCAGCCTGTAAATGGTGCACTGTCTGCTTCCACACATTCACCCACATTCATGCTGCACTTTGTTTCTGTGCACTTTTCCATCATGCATGCACTCACATGGATGCATCAGGAGCAGTATGAAGTCCAGTATAGCCACCGCCCACCTAACAGTGTAATTTACTGGCTGAAACTTACTGGAAGTCTGTTCCTAAATGTTTATGGCTGCAGAACTTTGTCCCAGCATCCACCATGTCACTGCTGAGAGTTAGCTTTGCCCCTTTCTATGGGCTGGATCGATAAAACCTTCATTAATCTACCCCTTCATGTGGATGTTTCACCCGTTTCAGACATCTACCTGTCCGTTTTCTACCACTTACTGGGTTCAGGTTATGGAGGCAGCAGAGATCTAAGATCCTTTGTCTCTTATGGTGGGAAACCAAGGATTTCCCAGTGTATCCTGGGTCTAACCCGGGACTTCTTCCCAGTCTGGAAACACCTCACCTTGGAGGGTCCAGGAGGTGTTCTTGTCTGAAGGACATGGAGGAGCACCAGCTCTGCTCTGAGCTTGTATCCATGATCTCATTCTTCCCATCACTAGCCACAGCTCGTGGCCACAGATGAAGTTCATGCTCAGCTCTCGCTTCACCACAACAGAGCAGAACACACCAGTCCATCAGCTGATGGTCCCACTCCCTCCTTCCCTGACTCATGAACAAGAATCAGAGATACTTGAACTCCTCCACGTGGGGCAGCAGCTCCTTCTCAGCCTGGGGTGGATGCTCCACCCTTTTCTGGTCGAGTGCTGTGGCCTCAGACTTCACACTCTGAAGGTCTCTGAAGCAGCTGAAGCTGAAAGAAGCTAGTTTTTAATGACAGCATTCATGTGTTTATCAGCAGTTAGAGGCTGCAGGATGATGTGCGATTATCTTTATGTGTACAGTGTGTACATGAGTTTTTCTCTGTGTGTTTGCATGTCGGGGTGGAACAGAGGTGTGAGTCCATGTGTGATATCGATCTCAGTAATTAGAACAACAGGCGGTTGGAACAAACAGGCCAGCTCGATCTATTGCTTCCATCATGAGTGATTTGGTGTGTCAGACTCTTCCTCACTCTGCACCCATCAGCATTCATAACCCTCCTCCTCTCATGCTGAATGTCGGCCTGTGACTCGCTGCTGTTACAGGTATAAATGCTGCTCTTCCCGACACACCTGTGGGAAAGTCAGAGACTCTGAGAATTTGAATATTTCACAGAAGCAAGGCGACTGAAGCACAACTCTGCAGTAGGTTTTACCTTTCGGCGGTTCCTGATCGGTGCCCAGAATTTCAACAATGTGGTGCAAAGAGAAATCCGTCACAGTCAGAGGACACATCAGAAACCCCCATCATCCATCAGTCTGACAGGGAGGGGGGGTGAAAACTCTGTCATTTTAACCTCCATTTAATGACAATGAGGCACGTTTATTAGCATTATACTAATGCACAGAGCGGTGCTCGACCTCCTGAGCGCAAACAGCAACACGTCTCGTATCAACACGAGAGTCAGATCATCTTCTCCTGCAGGTGCAGCGAAGCCTCTGAGCCCAAACAGGGAAACACGAGCTAAGCAGACTTCATGTAGTTGCTTGTTTGAACATAATCAGATTAACAGTTGCAGCAATCCCGATCAATATTAAGAGATTACGAATGCAAAATAAAAGTATGCATACAAACCCTTAAATACAAGTACACGAATCACCTGATACACACGGACAAAACAACAGTCACGCACAAATCCGGTTACGAGTTTTTTGATACACATTTGTGGTTTCTTCGTACTCGTTCCCTCTGCGTTCCCGTCTCTGTTACTATGTTTCGTGTCATTTGTCTTTCGGTTATTTCCCGTTTTCCTTTTCTCGTTGCATGCGTCTTGTTTCGGTTTTCCTTCCTGTTTTCGTTTCCTCGTCCACCTGATGGCTTCCACCTGTGTCCCCTCAGTGCTCTGTGTGTCTCCTCCTGTCAGATTGACCCGTGTGTTCCTCGTTCTCCTTTTCTTTTTGGACTTTGTGCTTCTTTATTTTTCCCACTGGATTGCAAAGGCTCACTTTTTGTCATCCATTTCCCTCCACGTCCCGCATTTGTGCCTCAGTCTCGTACGACCCACCTTAACGAGTCACTTCTTCAGCCTGACGTCGGGCAGAGCGGACTGCTCTTCGCTCAGTGTGGAAACAGGCAGAGAGGGAGTCAGACCCCGTGTTCTTCCAGCGGGGATTATTTTAAATCAGAAAAGCTGAGAATATGTATTTGAAGGCAGCGCAGAATGCCAGAGCCTCGGTGCGTTATCATCCTCTGTTGAACCGTTACCTCGTGCCTGTTGTTTGGGATTTCTTTACACACTGAAGACGTTTGCACCATAAATCGATGAAGAATGCGGCACAGACAGAATACAGGAAGTGATGTCTGATGCACGCAGAAATGTATCTGCGCTCATATTTCACTGCGTTTGTCGGCTCTTGCCTTTGGACCTTGAAGGCTGAAATTGATTCTCCAACATTAGTTTCAGTGATAACCAGCATTACGAAATGTTTGATCAGTCAATTCAATTCAATTCAATTCAATTCAATTTTATTTATATAGCGCCAAATCACAACAAACAGTCGCCTCAAGGCCGCTTTGTATTGTGGGTAAAGACCCTACAATAACACAGAGAAAACCCAACAGTCAAAACGACCCCCTATGAGCAAGCACTTGGCGACGGTGGGAAGGAAAAACTCCCTTTTAACAGGAAGAAACCTCCAGCAGAACCAGGCTCAGGGAGGGGCAGTCATCTGCTGCGACCGGTTGGGGCTGAGTGGAGAGAGACAGGACAAAAGACATGCTGTGGAAGAGAGCCAGAGATTAATAATAATGATTAAATACAGAGTGAAGTATAAACAAGTAAATAAAGGTGAATGAGAAGAAACAGTGCATTATGGGACCCCCCCCTCAGCAGCCTAGGCCTATAGCAGCATAACTAAGGGGTGGTTCAGGGTCGTCTGATCCAGCCCTAACTATAAGCTTGATCATAAAGGAAAGTTTTAAGCCTAATTTTGAAAATAGAGAGGGTGTCTGTCTCCCGAATCCAGCTGGGAGCTGGTTCCACAGATGAGGGGCCTGAAAGCTGAAGGCTCTGCCTCCCATTCTACTTTTAAGTATCCTAGGAACCACAAGTAAGCCAGCAGTCTGAGAACGAAGTGCTCTATTGGGGTGATACGGTACTATAAGGTCTTTGAGATAAGATGGGGCCTGATTATTCAAGACCTTGTATGTTAGGAGAAGGATTTTAAATTCTATTCTAGATTTAACAGGGAGCCAATGAAGGGAAGCCAATATGGGAGAAATATGCTCTCTCTTTCTAGTCCCTGTCAGTACTCTAGCTGCAGCATTTTGGATCAGCTGAAGGCTTTTCAGGGAGCTTTTAGGACAGCCTGATAATAATGAATTACAGTAGTCCAGCCTAGAAGTAATAAATGCATGGATTAACTTTTCAGCGTCAATCTGAGAAAGGATGTTTCTAATTTTATAAATATTGCGCAGATGTAAAAAAGCCGTCCTACATATCTGTTTAATATGTGCATTGAAGGACATATCCTGGTCAAAAATGACTCCAAGATTTCTCACAGTGTTACTGGAGGCCAAAGTAATGCCATCCAGAGTAAGTATCTGGTTTGACACTGTGCTTCTAAGATTTGTGGGGCCGAGTACAAGAACTTCAGTTTTATCTGAATTTAGTAGCAGGAAATTAGAGGTCATCCAGGCCTTTATGTCTTTAAGACATTCCTGCAGTTTAACTAACTGATGTGTGTCATCTGGCTTCATGGATAGATAAAGCTGAGTATCATCTGCATAACAATGGAAATTGATGCAATGCTTTCTAATAATACTGCCTAAGGGAAGCATGTACAATGTAAATAAAATGTCAGTGAATGTCTCAGGATCAATCAGAGGGGGAATAGCTGATGAACAATTAAAAGCAATTAAGTCATAATTGAAAATTAATGTTGAATCAAAAGTCCTCGGGAAAACTACCATCCTCGGACCTGGAGGGAAGAATATTGATTTCAGCCCACTTAAAAAAAATCACTGTGTGTGTTAATTGGATGAGCTGCGTGCTTAAAAATGAAGAGACGATGAAACACGAGGCCGAACATTTTGAGGAGCTGAAACGAGGAAGGAGGTGAGATTTGAAATTCTAACACAGCCTGAGGCGAATGCGATAATCTGATTATATTGTACGAATGCAGATGGCGACTGCTGCGTGTTTTATTAATAGCTTGCACTGCAGCACAACAAGATGTGAGCTCAAAGGACGTCTTGTTTACACTCCCGCAAATGCATATTAAATGCAGCTCCGCAGACACAGCAGACCTGCAGGTCCAGCGTCCCCGATGTTCTTCGATCGTTAGCTGCAGAGCGTTGCAGACGTTCTCTCGGCTCACGTTTGGTTGGTTTCTTGATGACGTCAGCTTAACAAGCACTTCGTATTAGAGTCCTGTTAGTCTTACAATAACCACTAATAAGCCACTGAGAGCATGGACAGAAGCAGAGGTAGAATGTAACTGAGTACATTTAATGCTGCTTTCTGCTAATAGTGTAATTTACGCTCCGCACTGTTTATCTTAAAGCTTTATTTTGAAATTTAAATCAGTCCCTGCTCTGAGTGGGAAATTCATCATGGCAGCTTCCTGTCTCTGCAAGAAAACTCAGCTAAGCACAGTTCAAATACTGACGCTGCTACATCGAATCCTGCTGACGTCCACCAAAACATCCATTTAGATACTGTGAAATCGGGTTACTGCGACAATCGCTACTGACCGGGCACGAACACGACAACTCGGCAAGAAACACCGAAGAGCTGGCCCGAGCCTGGAATTCACCCAGGTACACGAAAAAGCTTAAACAGACGATTTATGGAAGCTTGTTTCCACCACTGAAAAAAGAAGTCTTTGCTACCCACAACTCAAAATTTTGACTTGTCAACTTGAAATTTCACCTAAATAAGTCAAAATTTTGAGCTAGCTCTGCGAATCACGACGCTCCGTGAAAGACGGCATTTCCTTGTTACCCAGAAGCAGATCACGCCAATGCATGCACACTATCAGTATCAGTAAATATCAATAAATATCATAAATTTAGAGTTATGGATGGCAATTTTATTTTATTTCTTTTACTGGAAACAAGCTTTCACACCAACTAGCTGCCTCACACCAGGGTTAAAACACTCATTCAAACCATGAGTTGGGACATGGACATTCAAACCAGCCTGAGCCCCTGACCCTCCACTTCATGAAAACTCGGCTGAAACGTCCTGCAGAAACGGTAAAGCAGATCATTTTTCTCAGAGTTCACCATCTTGTATCTAAACAAAATACCCCGAGCCATCGTCACTAAGCTGGAACAAAGGGGACTCGTCAAAGCAACGAAAGGAACCGAAAGGCACGCAGCTGTTTCTCTACTGATAAACGTGTCATTATTTTTATGCTAAAACTAAGATTTAAATTAGCTCATATTACTGAAGCAGGATTATAAATGTTTGGTTCACCATGTTTCATTCAGAACTGTTGTGCCACATCATAAAGTGTAACACGGGAGGCAGAAACAGGTTGCAAACTGAACCAGTGATTACCTTTACAGGTGAGAGCAACACTCCGAACATCCAAAAATCCAAAGAGAGGACCAGAAGGCAGAAAATCCAGAGTGAGCCGGGCAGGGGGCTGATCTGTGAAAAACATCCAGGATTAAACAGCAGGGAGACAGGACTATATATACACATGAGACTGGGATACAGGACACAGGTGAGGGCGGGACACAGGTGAGGGCAGGACACAGGAGTGAGTTGTTTAAAGTCATAAAACACAGTGGGTTTAGAGTTTATTCCTCCTGCTGTGTTCCCTCCCTCATGTGTCGAGTCTCCTGTGTTGGTGTGTCTGCCTTCCTGTGTTCCTGTTCCCACGTCGAGTTATTTCCTGCTTTATTTTGTAGATCTCTCTTATGTTTTGTATTCAGTTCTACTTCCCTCATCTCTTATTTTGGTAGTGGTCCCCAGCTGTGTTCCCACATGCTATCAGCCTCTCGTTGTCCTGGTGCGTACTTACGGTCTGCATCTTCCTTTGTTGCGTTGTCCCCTCATGCTGTGTGATCCCTAGTTCTGTATGTTACCTTAGATTCTTGGCTTGTATGCCTGCTCCCAGTCCTGTTTGTCTCTTGGTTTGTTTCTATTTTGAAAAACTGCAGCAATAAAGCTGTTCTTGAGTCCATATCCTGTTTCCAGAGCACATCGGGTCCAACTCTGCCTGCCGCACAGCTGGCTCATGACAGCATGGCCCTTCAGCCCAGCTGCTTGGAGATGAGGAGAGACATCATGTGTATGCACTAGAGTACGATGCAGATGCCACCCCTCAAATACCTACTAAACATTTTATTAGGTTTCCTCTAATAGTGAGAGGCTGGCACCAAACCGTCCACTACAGGACTAAAAATCATGTCCAGTGTTTTCTGCAGTCTCACTCTCTGTTAGCAAAAGGTGCTCACCTGTCTGAGTATTTATTGCATTTGTATCATTGCAGCTGCAGGTTCGTCTTTTCTGCAGATTCTAGACCATTAAAATGGTTTTGAATTTACAGGAGAGGAATTTATCTTCCTCATCTTCAGGCCATTTAACAAACTATGAAATATGATTGTGGCAACCGGGGAGCTAATTATCAATCTCCTTATAATGTTCATTTTTCTGACGGTGGGGAGCAGGATGTGCACCATAACTATGCTACTGCTAATATTGGTAATACCGGTAAATACCAGCATCACTAAAATACAGACATTTAAAATGATCACTGCTTATTCAAAATGTCACCAATTGTTCAATAAAAGCCCTCATTTCTATATGAATTGTAGTAAATCGTGCAGATGCAGGTAGATTATGCCCATCTTTGCGAGCTCCACTCTGCCATTTGACTTTTGAAAGCGCAGCAGCTGGTTATCTGAAGCACTGACATTTCGGTTTAAACACAAAGCGTCTGTGAGGAGACGCCGTGTTGGGAATGTTCATTTCCACTGTTCTCGCACAGTGTGCTGATAAGCAGGTGTGATAAGGAGCCGTTCCCCAGATATTTGGGCGATATGTTCCCGCGTCTTTATTGCGTGCACTTGCTGCAATCCCAGTTTCACACAACAATTTTTAAAATCCCAGCAATGCACGCCGCAAGCTCCGTCCTAAATTGGTGAAGGAAATTACATTACAACAGGTGACAGACACTTGTGAGCCTTCAGACTTTCAGTCAGCTCAGTGTTATTGGAGTTTTTGCCATACTGGGTGATTCTGTGGCCTCTGATTTCCACCCAGAGCCGGGAGGTATCGTGCTCTTCATGCAAAGAAAGCAGGCATTCGGTTCTTAGGGAATCTTTGAGATTTAAATGCTTATCAGATTCCCAAACTCTGCATGAGAGTGTGCACAGATGACAAATCTGGTCTCAAATAAATGCAAAAGTATCACACGAGACAGTCCAAACACTGCATTTAAGTTAATATGAATGGTACTTGCTGAAGCCCTCCGATCTCATACAGCAATAAAAATTTGGCATGTGTCTGTATCTCTGCTGACTCGGGGTGACTCTGGCTGCTGCAGGTCAGTCACAGGTCCACCTTTATATGGCGAGGATGTCAGGTGTGCTGTGAAAAACCACCATTAGTGCCAAAGTAGCTCAGATTAGACCCAAATATGTCTGCCAGCTGGGATGGGGTCCTGCTGCTATACCGCTGCACTGCCCTCATACAAATAAATAATATGGCTCCATTTTTTTTACATGCAAAGGTAAAAGTCTGCACACACTATACGGCCAAAAGCATTCACTCACCATCCAGATCATTGAGCCCAGGTGTTCCAGTCCCATCCACAGGTGTATAAACCAGCACCTCGGCATTCAGACTGTATCTACGAACATCAGTGAAAGAATGGGTCGCTCTCAGGTGTGGGGGTGTTTCTCAGGAGTTGGGCTCGGCCCCTTAGTTCCAGTGAAAGGAACTCTGAATGCTTCAGCATACCAAGACATTTGGGACAATTTGATGCTCCCAACTCTGTGGGAACAGTTTGGGGATGGCCCCTTCCTGTTCCAACATGACTGCACACCAGTGCACAAAGCAGCTCCATAAAGACATGGATGAGCCAGTTTGGTGTGGAAGAACCTGACTGGCCTGCACAGAGTCCTGACCTCAGCCTGATAGAACACCTTTGGGATGGATTAGAGTCGAGACTGTGAGCCAGGCCTTCTCTCCAACATCAGTGTCTGACCTCACAGATGGGAGAACGGTCAGAAATTCCCATAAACACTCCTAAACCTGTGGAAAGCCTTCCCAGAAGAGCTGAAGCTGTTATAGCTGCAGAGGGTGGGCCCACATCATATTAAAGCCTCTGAATGAGGTTGGATGTTACTCGGGTTCATGTGTGTGAAGGCAGACGAGTGTTGATGTCCCAAAGAGCTAAATGTTCAGAAACTGGACAGCATGATAGGTGTTTTTTTCTGTGTTGTAACCACAATCTTAAATGAACTGTAACCATTTCATGCCTGTTGCACATAAAGAAGTTATTTGGGGGCCGTTTTCTCTCCTCTTCGGCTGAGATGGATGAAACTGGTGAAACTGCAAAGGCCAAACAAAAGGACTGAAGCCTCTGCTGTTAAGGAGAGCAGATATTAAGTTTAGCTATCTTCTCTCTCATGTGGGTCAGTTTGTCGGATTAAGGGCTTAGTTTGTTATTTTTGAGCAGCGTTCGGTTTAGCCGACCTCTTCAGTGCCCAACTCTCTGTTAAAGTATCCTGTTTTCATTGTTCTTTGTTTTTGGAATAATTCTTAGGTGCAATAAACTTTCCACCTGTACCTGTATGTCGATGCTTGGTTCATTAGAAAAAGACAGGACGTAGTATTTATGTGGTAGCTGTGTTAACCACAGCAGTTAGAGCTGCAAAAGTCAAATCAGATTTATTTCTGAAGCACATTTTGAAACAGCAGAAGTTGCCCCAAAGTGCTCTTTGCCTCAGTGATGATGAGACTCCCCATCTGGGCAGATAATATATGTTTGTACATCACAGACTGAACAAAGGTAATCAGCAGCGATCGTCAGCAGTTTATCAGCACTGTAGACTGTCAGGAGTTGATGCTAAAACACTTTCCCAATCACCTGTCCTTATGGCGGCTGAGGTGTAAATGAAATTAACAGCATGGAGACACATCTGCACAGCGACGCGTGACCGTGTTGGACGTGTGAGCTGAGCTCGCTCGTCATTCAGGAGACGGCGAGTAAACAGAAGTTTGGATCCAATGAATGCAGCTCGTTATAAAGCCGAAGATTTCCCCTCTTTTCCCTCAGTCCTTCTCCCTCTTTGCTGTGTTAACTGTCTTTCATTATTGCTCTCCGTTATCCAAATTAAGTTATCCCTCCTCATTATTTTGCCGAGAGGGAAATGGGGCATGTCAGCAGAAAGTAAAAATATCATCGGCGGGCCTGTGCAATGACAGATTAATTGGATTAGAGTTGCATTTAGCTTAGATTAGGTCCTGCATTGGGACCTGGATGGTGACACAGATGGATTATGTTAGAAAGTGCAACAGTGAATGGAACAGCTCTTAATTGTGTAGGTTAAACGCCGTGGCACCGGGGTGACATCACTCGCCGACTATTTCCGGCCCCCCGATGGTCCCGCTCTAGCCTTGTTTTCCTAAACTCTTGGTGCCCATCAAAGTCACGCTGCATCTGCCCGTCACCTGTTGAAGCAGCGTGGTGCTCATTTGGATTTACATGAACATTTTTCTTCCTCCAGTTTGAAGATGAATCTTCAACCGGCTGCATGCATCCATATGCTCAGATCAAAATTAATTAAACTAATTATAAATGAATAAAGAGTTTCATGAACATTGCACTTAGCAGTTACACTTCAAAGATTTTACAGGGTTACGATTTGTTGCCCGGAGTAGCAGAGCTCTTCAGACTGCAGCGTGAGGAACCCTAACAGTACTGTGTCATGATCGTGGTTCTCTGACTCGGCGTTTTCTGCTCTGGACTTTCAAATTCTGTTATTTTAGATTAGATTCTTAGTGTTTTGCTGCTTTTGCAGTGTTTTGTACCTTTTTCTGGTTGGCGTCTTTATTTGATTTTCAGGCTGTTTCAGTTTAGTTATTTGAGCTCTCTTCAGGGTTATGGGTCAGCTATATTTAATTCCTTGTTTCTGTTATCGTGCCTGCCCTGTGTTCTGTCAGTTCTGCATTTCTGCCATGTCTAGTCATTTCCTGTTTAATTTTGCCTGTCAGTTTTGTGTGTGCATTATGTTGAGTTTTGGTCCCCTTGTGTTCACCTGTATCTTGTTCTCCCAGCTGTCTCTACTTCCCATAATTGCCCTGTGTGTGTATTTAAGCCCTCAGTTTTCTTTGGTTCTTTGTTGTGTCCTTATTGTTGACTCCCCTGTCAGTTGTGCACTCTCTAGTCCAGTCCCATATCTTAGTTTGCAGTGTTGACCTGCTTTTCTGTAGTTAAGTTTGAGGATCGTCTGCAAATAAAGCAGCGTTTTGACTTTGAGGCTCTGGAGTCTGCAGTTTGGGTCCTCTTCCTCCCGGCTTCACAGAGCACATGATGTACTAATATGATTGTTTCTAGCATCACTTCTGCCACCCTGCCCCATATTAAGTTTGGTTCATTGAGTTATCTGTTGGAATCCTGGGAGGAATATTTGACACTGACCTCTGTTTTGATGCATAATGAAAAATGTCCAATAATACTTCTTTCAGCTGCCATTTAAGGGCTCTGGGATGAAAGGTGTCTGTGTGAGTCGGCCTTTCTCCGAAGCATCTTGATACATTAAACCTGCAGCTTTGGGGACGGGAGCACGCGATCACACGTGTGCATTGCCCCGAAAAAATAAAATGAAATCAAGAGCAGGTCTCCACCGCTGTGTTTGCAGCTGGACACGCTGCGCAGGTTACGCAGCGTTTTTCCGACTGTGAAGTGCAGAAATTCACATCACATTTTTTCACCCGAAAAAATAGCAAATTTTCATCAGCTTGAAATATTCAAATTTTTCCTGGTGTTGCTTTTGAAGAAAAATATAATTTTATATTTTATTTAATGTGTTAAGTTTAAACTGCTATATTCTGGCCATTCTAATTCACATTGCTGATAAAAATTATTATTTTTTAATCCCGTTCGGCCCGAGAGTTTGACAGCCCTGTCATAGAGGGGAAAATACCAAATATGGTCATCAGAGGAACCAAAACCTGCTCTGATCACTTTACGCCGGGCAGTTCAGAGGAAAGTCGGATGTTTGCAGACTGAGAGGCTGCACAGAGGGTCACTTTAAGCTAAAGAAGGATCATTTTGAACTACGGATCATCTTAAAGCTGCTCAGTCCAAGATTAAAATTGATAGAATAATAATTGAATAAAATTGATTGATATTGAATAAAAATGCAGAGCTAGAAATGAGAAAGGTCCACTTTAATTTATATAAATCTATTTTTTATGCAAAATCTTTCACTGCAGTTGAATTCATACATGAATAGATTTCCCATGAGGCCTAAAGGTCTGTGAGCTTATTTCATTCATGACAGAGTGGAGGGACTGCGGTTAATTCAGACATGAAGAAGACTGAGTATGAGTATGTACCTGAATCCATCATACAAGAAGGCGCTTCTGTAAGGACACGTGACAGAAATGCTGAATAAGAGACCCGAGTTTGAGGGACAGCAGCTAGCTCAGGTGTAGGGACAGGTGTGTTCCCACTGAAATCAATTATTATTTGACTTTGTGAGTTCATAGGAGACCATAAATATATTCCTTCCAGCACAGTGCTTCTTTATGGAACTGTAAACAGCTGTAATGTCAGCTGATCAGAAGGTTCACGCAGACTGTTGTTGGATTTTTTTTCTTTTTTTTGACGTTCTTATCGTAAAGAATTCATCATTTTAACCCATTAACATCTGCCAGATGATCGGTAACTCATCCAGGGTTCTTTAAAGGTAAACTCAACTAAACGTGGGTGCTCCTCTGAGGGATGTCTGGGCCCAGCCTCTGCCAGAAGAAGGTGGTGGAGGTGGCCCAGATGTGAAACGTGATCATCTTAGCAGGATATCAGGCCTGTGGATTTTTGTTTTCATAATTTTGTTTACTCGTACTGTAAACTTATATCAACACCAAGAAAACCAGGCTGAGGTACGAAAGTGAGACCTCACCTGTTTGGACTGTTTTTATATGTCATTTTCAGCTGCTGCCCGAAGCCTCTGTCTGTGGGTTTGCACCTACAGAAAAATTATAAAGCTCTGTCTGTAGATGCTGGTCAGTGTTATTTACTTTATAAACTCTCTCCCACACCAGTTCCCCCTCCAACGCTGCTGCAGCTGGATTTCTTTTCTCTTAAATTATGTTCATACTCGCCTCATGCAGCAGCAGCACGTCCATTTCAAGTAAGTCGAGCATTTTTTTTGGTCTGGTTGCCATGGTGAATCGGCACTCTGTTGATGATGGCTTTTTATAGGCCCTGGTTCCGCCCTGTCTCGTTTGCATTTGTATTTTGAAGGATTGCAGCGTTAAAGCTGTTCTGAGTTCAAGTCTTTGTCTCCTGAGTCCTGTATTTGTAGCTGCCTGACATGCAGCCCCAGCCCTCCCTTAGACTGGTCACTGGTAATTTCAGAGGTTGAAGGGCACAGATCTTATCCCTAACAGGACTGTCGTCTCGCACACAGTTGTTGTCGCTGCATATATATCATCTACACTCACAACCTTGATCCATCCTCAAACCCTTTGCTGTGGCCAGCTGTTACCCGGCTTCAACTCTGACCCCGCTGCTGGCTGGCGGACATAACTCAGCCCCGGCGGGTTCTGAAAGATGCGATTTCATGGTGTCTGCCAGATGTTCACGCTAAACTCAAAAACAGAGATATCATTCAGTTTGACTGCAGCGTGGCCGGGCCCCGTGTTCCCATACAGAACCGGAGCTTCTACAGAGGTTTATGGTGTCGGAGGAAGCTCGACTGGTGTGCCCCACAGGAAAACACACAGAGGGTCGCAGCAGTGAACTGCCAAGGCAAGTGATAGCAGCACAGCTGGTGGGAGCACATGTGAAGGGGCCTGCACATATGTTAGACATTTAACCCATCGAAGAGGTTGTAATGCACTGAACTGAATGGATCATCATTACAAGCATCCTTTGAACCACCGTTTAATAAAGATAACACACCGCTGTGACCTTCTTATCAGGTAACCTCATCCCATCCAGATGAGATAAAATGAGAGCACATCGGCCTTACGTTCAGCAGATTAACACTCATCTTCTTTCTTTTTCTTGCCCACAATTGATATAATTAGGTTGCGTTGAGGGACTCACTGACTGTATTAAGGCACTCGGTAACAGATTAATTTAATCTCCCTCAAAACGGAAACATATCTCCTTTAATGCTTCAAAGTTATTTCCTCTCAATGTCACTTGCTGTTGTTCTGCAGCAGAGCTCCATTATTAGGGCAGGGAGCGTCCATGGGAGAGCAGAGGCATGGCAGCATCCCCTCTACCTCACATGCCACCGCGTTCAGATTTTCTGAAAGGAAAAAAGCAAAAGAGCTTAATAAATAATTGAAGGTCCGCTCGGGCCGAGTACTGAAGGTAGGCCGCAATAACCAAAGTCCCAGGCTGCAGATGCAGACGAGCTGCGAGGGAACTGGAGCCCAGTCTGATTTGTGCATGAGAAATAAGGTGGGGAATTAAAGCATGCTACAGTAACTGCCACCGTACACGAGTCTGCTCCTGTGTATTCCTGCCGGATCCATCAAACTGCAAAGTGCTGCTGCACAGACATGTGGGAGGCAGATACTCAGCTGTTTCCACCAGGCAGAGGAACATGGAAGCAAGAGGCTTATTAGCTGTGATGCTAGTGTTTGTCGAAGGTCTTTTAATGCGAATGCAGATTATGTTAGCCGATGTTTGTGTGCAGGCAGCACAAGAGCTCAGTGTGTGGGCTGAAAATCAGGCAAAGCAACGATGAAACAAACATAATTTGTTGCTCTATGATGTGCACCGTGTGTCACGTCGTGTGTTGCACCACGCCCGAAACAGCAGCAAATCCAACGTGTATCTGAGCATCAGCGTGATGATGACAGAGCTGCTGTCGGTGTCGTCATCCACCAGTTTCTGGAGTCCTGCTTAGCACTTACACTGTCACCATCTTGGTTTCAGAAAGCGGATGTGATGAAGATCTGACTGCGAAACCGCTTGCTCATCGGCTAATGACTTAGCAAATTATCGTAGTTGAAACATCAAGTGCAACAGAAAGTGGAAATGGAGAATGTTTGCCTTCAAAGTAAAAGCCTGGATTTAAAGTAAAAGGTGGTTTCCATTTCCAGTTTGTGTTGCACTTTCACAGTTAGCTGCCATCTTCATACAAGCAACCGCTTCAATCTGACAGCAACCCAAGCAATCGCAAAGAGGTTTTCGCCAACCAGTCAAAGAACGCACAGCTTCCCTAGCAACCACTGGGTGCCGGGGGGTTACTCACCGGGTCAGCGTCTCTGGGGCCTCATTAACGCAATCCTATAGTGTCACATATCCAAAGTAGCAAACAAGGTAAAGTCACATAGTTAACAGTCATGTGACTAGAAGTCTTTTTGCAGCCACCATCTGGTGGCCTTCAGATAGACTGCAGGTTGAAGGCTTCATTTTTTGGAACCGGAAAATACACCCATGTTTTTTACTGTCTGTTTATTCCATTTGAAATCCACCCCTCAAGTCGGACTTCCAAGTCGGTAAGCCGGAGCGGCCCACCAACCTCGACTTCAACAATCCAAGATGGCGGCAGTGACTGTAAAAACATTACTAAAACTAAAACTTGTAACTGTTGTTCATTCCTGAGTTGTTAATAAGCCATAAACGGGGCGCTGAGGCTCTGTGAATGAGCTGGGTGTGTTAACAATGATGCACGAATGGTTTTACCTGCAAGGAGCAAAACTAATCCTGTTTCACCGACTTTCCTTCTGGGAGGCGCTCACCTCGGGAGTGACATCACTCCCAGCTCCACGTTAGTGTTATTTTTGTCCTTGCGTGGAGTCTGTGTTGTGCTGGGACCCAGCTGTTTGCGACGACAGTGGGCTCCGCTTCTAAGCTAATGTCGGCTAATGTTAGTCACTGTTGATGCTGGATGCGGAACAGAGGCGCTCAGCGGTGAACGTTAGCATCATGTGTTTGAGATTTTCACGTTAAATCTTCCAGTCCTCACAGAAATCAGTGCCTTTAACAGACAGCAGAGAGCTGGTCGGGAAGAGCTCATAGTTTAAGTTACTTTAATATATGCAAAGAATCAGGACAGAACACATCTAAAATATATTCTAGTGTTTCTATAGCAGCATGCTGTCAAAAATAGCCTTCAAAATATAAATGAACATAACACCTCCCTGTTCTCTGAGGAGCTGCTACATCTGCTGCTTCAGTCAGCTGAATACACACACACACACACACACACACACACACACACACACACACACACACACACACTCTCTTCACACTGTGATCGTGATAAACGAGCTACGCTACAAGTCAACAGACACTTGTCTTCAGTTACTATTCTGTTCTCATCCTCCTCGTTTATTTGGGTTAAATTTTGCAGTCCAAAGCTCCTTTTTTAAATAATTTACGTGCGTGCTGCTCGCTGTCTCCAGGGAGTGCTACATTAGATTCAATTTCAGGCCCACGTCTGGCAAATTTAGGGCAGTCATGCAGACGCTTCCTGAATGCACAGGCTGAATGGGTGCTGGACTGTGTGCACGGTGGACTGAGCACTATCCCCGTGCCCAAAGGCCTGTGCACCCAGAAAGCCATCCGCATCATTATCATTAGGGCCATCCTGCAGCAGACTGTCTGGCCTAATTCAGAATTAATTGTGTGGTTTTATGCTAGTAGCTTCAAACATGGCTCCCATATGGCGCCATCCACGGTCAAGTGGGCCATTCTGTGGAGGAGCAGACGCAGATGTGCAGACCACAGAGCATCGAAAATGAACCCCTGACTGGTTCTCGTGGACCTTTGCTGTCATTTCCCAGGAGACGGGACACGCAGCAGAGACTTTGTTAAACCAGTCGGCTATCGTAGCTCACTCGGGGATGGCTCTAGCTCGCTGCCTCGCATCTGTGCTAATCCAGTGAGGACAAAGCAGCCGACAGCCAGAAGAGGAAAAGTCATAAGAATGAGCTCTGCTCGGAGCTGGAAGAAGCACACTCAAGATAGCGTCCTCGAGTGCCGACACGACAAAGAGCCGAGTTCAAAATCCTGCAGATGGGAAACGTGCATTCAGCAAACATAAAGTAAAGCATCTAAACTTAGCGATTCTGATGATGTGAGCTGTTACACCAGTCAGCCGTAACAACCCCGTGTAGGTCTGCTCGCAGCCGTGACATCTGTAGGTTTTGTACTCCGTGGATCTTTTCGTTTTCTGTCCTGTGGACACTTGATTAAAAGCTATGTGGGGATTTTTCAGGCCGTGTGGCATGGCGTGCCCTGTCAGGGAGTGTCGTGCTCAGTCATAAGCGATGTCAGGTGGATGTCAGGTGGATGGACCCCGCAAACATTTTTACTGTAATGATACATTTTACCTGGATCGCCACTTAGTGGGTTTAATGTTGTGGCTGTTTTGTGCAAAATATGTGATTATTAGATCTGCTGCAGCTGCTCCGGGTTAGTATGGTGAGGTGAGACCATCCATCCATCCATCCATCCCTCCATCCCTCCCTCCCAGATGGTAAACCAGGGCTGTTTGGGGGCTGGTGTGCATGGACAGTACCAACCGTGACTCCTAAAATCTGCGTTTAGCAGCCGTAGCTCGTCCTCTGTAACAGGTTTTATGTGTGAATGATAATGAGGTCTCTGTGGCCTGAATATGTGCTTTAACCTATTAACAGGTGAGCAGCGACCTTTTGAGTAATTAGGGTTCATCCCGCTGCCTCAGGTGTCAGATATACATTGGGGAGTAAAAGTAGAAAATTTCCTTATGATGTATTGGATTAATCGATCAATACGAAAAGTGACGAGCATCCGATGTGTCTTCTCCAGAGCCGGGAGTTTCATTTGTAACTGCAGCTCTGTGCTTGGCACGTCACTGCAGGTTGAGGCGCTGATTAGAAACCATCATCTCCGTCCAATGAAGCTTAATTAAGTAGACAATAAGAGCTGATTGCCTCTCCCTCCCACTGATGCTGCTACGGTGACATCAATAGAAGATAAAGAGCATCATGAAGGCTGATCAGCCTTACAGACGTACTCAGAGCCTGCACACTGGATCCTGATGCAAAGCCATGAGTCTGCGATGATGATGATGATGGTGCTGATGATGATGGTGTCTCACAGCTCACAGACACTGGTTGTCATATTTGATGTTTGGACACCGAGTGTACTGTGTGTGTGTGTGTGTGTGTGTCTGCATGTTAAATATTCACACTAAAAAACACACAAAAGCTGATTCATAAACTTTATTTATGAAGCGTTTTTCTTAAAGTGCTTCACAAAAATTAAAAATATTTTTTAAACAATCTTCAAAAAAAAAAAAAGAAAACGAGCCAAAGGAATAATAATGAGAGGGATAAAAAAAAAGAGCCAAAAACATTCAAATCAAAGATTAATGAAAGGATGCTTTAAGCAGAGATTTAAAATAATTCTCAGAGGGAAAATGTTCCAGATGCTAATACAGCAAACAAACAAAATCATATTCAAACGGAGTTTTGCTGTGTCACAGATTCAAAAACCAAACACACGATTTACAGGAATCTGAATAAACCTTCAAAAACGAGTTCTGGGCCGCGGCTGGTGTTTGACATCTGCGCCCGGAAACAAAAATCCTAAAATTTATTCTGTAAAAGCTTCAAAAGGTCAAAATGATGTAATGGGAGCTCTGAGGGCGACACGCTGCAGAGTCTGGAGAGCAAACAGCCGTGCAACGACGAGCCGGTGACACTGATGCTCCTCAGCTGTGGTGGCATCAGTGGTATTTGGTACTGATGAGTTTAATGTGTGCTGCCCTGTGCGGAACATTTATTGTACGACTTATTTTTAGCCGTTCACTTGTATTATCACGTCCCTGTGGACAGAAAGCACGTGGAAATCATTTTGGCTCTGAAGTTTGTCCCGATCGTCTCCTGGCGTGTCGCTCCGACCTCCTCCTGAAGTGTTTTCCAGTTTGACTCGTTGGAGAAAGGAGACGGAGGAGCTGCAGGAACCCGAAACGGCTCCGAGCGCTGAAAAAAGGACGATTGTCGGTGTGGATTTGAGTTCAGTTTGCATCAGAAATAGATATCAAAACAATTTCCTGTTAATATATTGTAGTTTTTTTTCTCTGTGTGTGTGTGTACTAACTGCAGCAACAGGATGCCCAGACTACTGCACGCTTTCACCTGAGTGGAGGTATGCTCCGGAGAGTTGAGCGTTATAAATGGATCTGATTACTATCTGTTTATTAAACTGCATGCCTTTAAAACTTTCAGC
>JAMQGT020008786.1:0-18356 GCA_024447675.2 Pterophyllum scalare | reverse complement strand
GTGTATGTCCTTGTTACTTGGTTCCATTCTCGTATTGCTAGATACTTTCACTTTATGGAGACAGTATTACTCATCAGTAACATTAAAAAATGTTTTTGATATAAATAATAGATATCAAATGCGCAGAAGAATGAAAGGAATGGAAATAGAATCACTGAGAGAATAACAAAAAATCAGGTAAGCCGCAAAGAGTTTTGAATCTTTGCCTGACTGGTGCGTTTGTATCAACAACTAATTTTTCATGTATACAGACACATCATTCAGGGACAACAGGACCTCAATGTGAGTTCAATCAGACAGTGGCACATACATCAGGGAAAATAACATAAATCACTTTAATGAGAAAGAAGAGAAGGGAGGTCAGGCCCTTGTGAAACTGCCAAGCCAAGATAAGCACTTACTTGAACAGGATTCTCAAGAAGCACAAATTCCTACATTGTTTATTTATTTTTCATGTCATTTGCCAATATTTATATTTTTTAAGTGACAGTTTTTATTCAGCAGGATCATAATCCAAGTTGTGCATCTTAGTCCTCATGATATATGCTATAACGACATTGTAATTCGAGATGTTTGTTGTTTCCTGACAATCAAACACCCGGTTTGATTACTTACTTTTTTACAGTAAGCGTAGCAAAAATGGAGAGATTCTTATGACTACAAAAGGTATTAGGCAGAAAGTTAGGGAGGATGGTTGTCTGTGTAAAGCATGCAAATCTGAAATCACTGTCAGGAGTCTGCTTCACATTTCCTTTCAACGGTCAATGTTTCTTTCAGCAGTGAGAGCAGTCTTTTCCCAAACCACGGTCACGTAGCGTTAGCTGTTTAAACATGAAACAGATGATAACTATAGGGATGGCAGATCAAAAACTAGTGAATTTGGAATTTGGAACAGGGATGTGCAACAATAATCAAGGCACCAGTGCAAATAGTAAATTGTTGCATGTTGACACTTTAAGAGTATTTTCTTTCAGTAAACTAAATACACAAATCTTGAATATCTTGAAGAAGTTTTTTTGGGGGGGTGGGAATATATTTTTATAGGTATCTGAGAGGAGTGAGTCCTGCTGCTTTGGTCTAACTTCAGTGTTCTAACTTTTAGTGTCATCAGAAAGCTCAAATTTTGGCCTTTTAGAGAAATGTCTTCAGGATTATCAATTTGCCATTGAATTTGTGATGCTGTTTGAGAAATTGAAATGGTGACCCTTATGCCCATATGTTATTGTAATTGAACACAAACTTTTCATAATTAACTCTATTGCCGATGTTTGAATTTGCATGACTCTTAGCATAATCTCTAGCAGACTTTACCATTTTTAACTCTTATTTTCATTGGAATGACCTATCTGTCACACAGGGTAATTAAGCGGTAGTGTCAGAGTAAGAATTAGACAGAAGAGCAATGTGTCAGATGGTCATCTGGTTTACCCTTCATTTATGTGCAAAATCATGCCTGGGGCAAGTATTGAAAACTTTCCACAACAGAAAAGTTCACTAAACTAAACTGGTTAACATGCATATGAACCCATTTAAAACACAGATTTGAGTCATACTACCAAATGCGTGTCCATGCTTGTACTCTGGGTCACCTCAACTACTGGCCTCTGTAGAAGTTATATTGAAAATTGGGGAGGACGCGATGGCAGAAAAGCACACAGATGGATTGAAGGAGAGGCTGTGAGTGCCAGTTTGGAGTTTTCTCCCTGAACACTGATGGATGTTACACTGTAGGGACAAAGTGAATGAAGGAGACACAGAACACTGTACTTCCACTTTTTTCTTTCCTAACTGCTGCTTTTCAGAACTTTTCAAAACAAATCTTTGAAGTTTGCATAATCCACTAAAAAAGCTGAAACCTAGAATTTTTTAACATAGTTGTCCTGTATGAATAATAGTCTTTTCTTAAAGTTTTGTGAATACATTTGATAAAGCCTTGTCATATTACTCTTTGACTCTCTTTCACCCTTTCTGAATTTTCTGTTTAAAGGAATAAGAAGGAAAAGAGCACTTCCTCATCCACACAAGCATTTTAGTATTTTGCCCAAGGATACCGTGGCATACAGACTGGAGCAGCTAGGGATTCAACCATCAACCTTTCAATTAGTAGGTGACCTGCTCGACATTACACGCTGCCATGGCAAGCAAAGCCACATGTTGGAGCTCTCATTTTGAAAATGCTCACATGGGTTCTTTTGGAACAAACAACTGATATTGTCATTTGAATTGGAGAACATCTTGTGTTTATAAAAAATTCTGACCCTCCCCCTATGAATGTTGCAGCAGAAATGGAGACTCCTCACACCAAGCAATGCTTTCCCCATTCTTCTGTTGGTCAATTTTGATGAGCCCATGCGAACTGTAGCTTCAGTGTGGTATTCTGCTGTAGGCCATCTGTTTCAAGGTTCAATGTGTTGCGCGTTCAGAGATGCTCTTACTTGTACTGAGGGGTATTTGAGTTACTATTGCTTTCCTGTCTGCTCGAAGCAGTCTAGCCATTCTCCGACCTTTGACTTCAAGAAGACATTTTCTCCCAGAGGACTGCTGCTCACTGGATATTTTCTCTTTTCGGGACGTTCTATGTAAACCTCTAGAGATGGCTGAAATACCAGCCCATCTGGCACCAACAACTATGCCATGTTCAACATCACTAAATCACCTTTCCTTCCCATTCTGATACTCCAATTCAGAACTTCAGCAGGTCATCTTGACCATGTCTACATAGATAAATTCACAGAGTTACTGACATTTGATTGGCTGACTAGATAATGAGCAATTTGAACAGTTGTACCTGATGAAGAGGCCTGTGAGTGCATTTCTAACATATACCTTGTTATAACAGTAAAAGAAATCTTCATCTGCAGTGTTTCAGAAAGACTATCCTTCAAGCTGATAACTTACATCAAACCCTTGTGTTGGTAAGTCTATGCCCCGCTGTGCTGCTGATGGGTACACAGAGTCTGTGCCAGCGAGCTGACTCATATTTTGAATTGCAAGAGTGCTGTGAGGAGATGACTACGGTTAGTAACAAAGGATGTCTAAGGGAAAAGATGACTCCTCCAAGTTGGATACGTCTTAAAATTTCCCCCCCTTTATTCACAATTTTTTTCTTCACATTTTTATTCTCTAGGCATTGTTGAATCAGATTCATTCAAACTGGCCACTAGATTTCTTTTGATACTAAATCATCTAAAACCACCACATTAACAGGTATTTTTTCCCTCATTTCCCCCGATTTATTCCCTCATCTCTGTGTCCCTGAGCTGAGTGTATGAAATCTGTGTTTGAATCACTAAATATGGAATTGAGCACATTCCAAAAGATCCTTATATTATTACCATTTGAGGTTATCATTGATCTGGGCTAATAAAAGCACACCTAAAGACATTAATCACTTTCTGTCTGGAATGAAATCACTTGTCTTTGCAAGTTATATTTCAATGCTCGAATGGCATATGGCTAGAAGAAAGTGAGAAAAACAAAAAACTTTTAGTCAATTCAGAGGGGAGAGATAGGTTGCTGAGGGGCACAATAATTTAAACATGAAACAAATAAAGTAAAAAAAAAGAAATTATATTTGTTGTTCTTTATACAATCACAAGTGTTTGTAGGAAAAGGAGATAATACATTTATAACACTGTGTTAGAGCTGAAAGATGAATAGTTATTTAGATGTGTTTTTTTTCAGTCCAGATCAATGGATCTGGCCTGTATTATGACCTCAACTGGTCATAATACAGGGATTATTTTGAATTTCCCCACTTTTTTTTTTTTGCTTTAAACAAAGACTTCATATACTCAGCTCAGGACATACAGTATAGGAATTAATGCAGAAAATTATGTTCTAATATTTCATCCCAAATATCAAGAAACAGTTCTTTAATAAGGTCTACTTTTTGTTTGCATTGTTCACATAGTAAATGATGGGGCTTAGTGTGTTTCTAAATTGTTCACTAAATTGTTAACTATCATGTGCAGTGTTAAATCATGCGAGTTCAGCTGCATGGTGTTTAAAAACCACCATGACCTGCCAACAAGGGGCTTAATAGGCTCTGAGGCTACAATAATGTAAAACAATGAGGTAATGGACCTTTTTTTGGATAACCACTGTTTGCCTGATTTGATTATGGCACTGAAGTAACTGTGAAACGGTCTAGGGATCTAATTAACACTCTGAAATAAAGTTTTTAGGGCTCAGAATGTTGACATCAATTATTCATCACAGAAACCAGGGGTGTGTCATGTCACCTTTACAGTGCAGTCATCAGCTGGATCTCTTCCAGCTCAATGCATTCTCACACACGGTGTCAAACAGGGCTGTTATGTCAGATGCCACTGGGATCTTAGGGACACACACAGGGTGCCCTTCTGCATCGATGCCTTGGCACTGTGGCATTATTAGAAGCCAAGAGGTACTGCCTTCTTTTCAGTGCAGAATCTGAGGTAAAAGTTTATCATTCATTATCACTTTCAGCACTTAATAAACTTTTTTTTCTTCTTTCCTTCTTTTGTCCCTTCCTTGTAGTCTCTAGGAGGATGGATCTGTAAGAAGTGCCGTTGTTCTGCTGTTGATTTTATTTTCAACTCAAACATGAACATGCCTCTATGGAATTTGAGAGGTCTACTTTTCTGGTCAGCATTGGGTCGACAGCTTTATGGCAGGAGGTCAAAAGGGTCTTTCTGACATATCCTGAGAGAACTTCTATGTTTGTGTTCTCATCTTCCCTGTAGAGATTTAAGTCTAAAATATATTATCTAGACCCACCTTGTATAAGTTATGGAATTGAGCAAAGCAAATAACAGTTAGCCAGAATCTGCCGTTGTTTGTGTTGTTCAGAAAATAATTTGCAAGAATTATAGAGCAGTTAAGGGCAACTTACACCTTTGAGTGCATTGGCAGGACTCCTGCTTGTAGGACTTCTTTCTAGGCTGTTTTAGGGGACAAGAAAACCCCACCTTGACACAGATTAGTTAAACTCTGAGAGGAGTACTACTAGAAGTACTATTTTTAATAAACAGTCGTGGAGAAGAAAATCAAAGATCACCTGAAGAAAGGGGGAAAAAGGTTGAAAAATAAAAGCCAGAAACTGATAAAGGAATGCAATCTTTGTAAGCTTATTGCACCACCATTGTAGGACAGAGAGATTTGGAGTGGTCAAGAAAAAAAAAGCCTTGATAGTCTACCAACCTGGATGGCCTAGGCATACAGCACAGCTCAAAGTAGAGTTAGGAATGCCAACCTAAAAAGACCTACATGTTTCACCAATTAGCCACAGGCCAATGATGCAAACATCTTGGATTCATTGTTGTTTTGACATCAGTCAAATTGCCACCAGTCAAAACTGTCACAAACTTGTGTCATTTTATGGATCCCCCATCATAAAGGCCAAAATAACTGATTAGTGGGTTGTTCCTATAAATGGTCGCACAACAATATCCCTGCCTCGAGTTCCTTTAAGGCACCTAATTCAATTCAATTCAATTCAATTCAGTTCAGTTCAATTCGGTTCTATTTATATAATGCTAAATCATGACAACACTTGCCTCAAGGTGCTTTATATTTTACGGTAAAGGCCCTACAATAATACATTTCCATCAGTTACCTCAAAGCACTCAACAATCCACTCAAAAAGTGGAAATCTTGCCACCAATGTCAAGGCTGAATGCAATGCACATTATTTACAATGAGAAATATGCTTGTAGATGTGCAGATGTACACACAAAGATAAAATAACACTCAAAAAAGAAATATAAAAAGAAGAATTCTGACTTATTCATTTACATTTGTCAAATCCCTTTATTATGCAGTTTAATTCAACACAGCACAAAACTCTATGCACCAGTAGAGTCGCTCTCATCACATATAAAACAACATTTGGGGGAAACCAAATGCCTGGAACCGCAAGCTGCAGGCTGAAGGAAGCAAATATGTTTTTTCACAGCGATGCATCTGCACATCTGGAGGTGAGTCACTTTTGAATTTGTGCGTGCATATGTGTGTCCTTGGTTGTAGATGAGTCTGCATACTATTTCTGTGAGATGAAAGAACTATTTTTTGCTGGAAATGGTCAGAGCATTCCGAAACATGAGATGAGCCAGCTTTTGTTTGGCTAAATGCTATTACAGAAATGGAAAGAGCTGGTGGTGAAGATACAACAGTTTTTTATTTTTTATTTTTTAGGTTAACAAGGCAGTTTGTAGATACACTCAGAAGATGTCAAACTTTAGAAGTGCCCACTATATGTTGACATTTAAGTTTTTTATGAAAAAACAGCACTGCTATGCATCAGCCTAGAAGATCGATTTAAGATACATAACTGGCGGAAAGTTCTATGTGTCAGCATATCTTTTATGAAACTTTCTTTGAGCTAGTTTGCTACTGAACAGACCAAAAAATGAGAAGTGGGTCTGAGGGATTTATGTAACTAAAATGCATTTATTAAAGCTAAACTATCATGAAAGATACATTTTTTTTAAAGAAGTACACTAAAGAGAAACTTTTAGGAATGCTTATGTCTAAAATTATATTCATCCTACATATGTGACTAATAAAAGATAACAAAAACAAAATGCATTCACGAAGTTCTCATGCTTCACAATGAACTCTTCCAAAAACAACACTTTTTTTCAGTTATGCTTTGGTGAAAACATTTTAAGGTTGCAAAATGGGCTCCATGATGCATGGTGCATATCAGAAAAGTTGTATGGAAAACTGCATTCATTATGACCGATATTTAAACTACTGCATTTGCACATCATCATATTTTAATGGCCAAGTAAGCAGACTGTCAAATAAATACTGACTTACTGACAAGCACTCTAAAAGTGACTATCAGGCTTATTTACTAAGCTGAATGTTTTCGGTTTAGTGGGGAATTTACAAAAACAGATGATGTAAACAATCACAGATGTGGTTAAGTGATTTTAAATGCACTGCCGCCTGATGTTAGGCCATTTCAAACACATCAGCAATGGAGCGGAACGTGCAAATTCTCTGCTGCTGAGCATAAAAATGTGTAAAAACAAACATTTCAGACCTGAGACAGAGATGCTTTATTTGACATATTGTGTATTTAAATTACTAATAGCCAGAAATTACTATAATGATGGTCCTGTAAAGAAGATGCAGTGATAATGAGGTGCTTATTAAAGCCACAGCAGATATAAGAGTGGAACATTTACCTGCAGAGTCCAGTACTGTAGATAAAAACAAAAGTCAAAATAAATAAAGAAGCAAAAAAAAAAGAAACAGAAAAAATGTCTACAGTTTGATAAAGGAATTGATTTATTTTATTTAGCAATTAGTGTCCAGTATAGCATCACATGTAATGCAGTGTAGAGTGTTAAGAAGACAGTGGGAACCATACAGACTTTGGTATCACAGGTGCATAGCTTCCGTAGTTTAACTGATTGGCTGCTTCTGTGATACCAGAGCTGCTGTCCAGAGGGGTAGAGTATAAAGAGAGTTCAATATAGTCAGGCTTTCATCATGTTAGCTGGCTTGATAAAACCTAAAACCCCAGTCAGAGATAATGGGTATCACAATGGTAGTTTTCTCTATTAATCAGGCTCTGTAGGCACTCATATAAAAGAGGGCATTTCGCATGTCAAATGAGGAACATGTGATGAAGGTATACAAAGAATATTAAACAATATAACAGCAAAATACCACACCCCAAAGAAGATTAGAGAGTAATGGTGACGAAAAATACTAAACTAGTGATTTGATCATCACAAGTATACAGAGTGGTAAAATAAATATGCTAACTTGAGTCAGTACACAGTATTTATATTCTTGGAGTATGCTCTTGTTGCTCATATAGTTTATTTCTAACATGACAACCACAAATTAGAGATCTACGTGTTTAAACTACACGCACTTAAACACCGAGGTTTACTCAACGCTGCGTATTTCCCCACAGCCCAGTAAAGGAGACATGGAATCACTTTAGTTTGTCACCCGAAGAAAGTGAAATTAATTCACTAACTTAATAGATATTCTAGGTTATAAAGCTCCATCCCCAGTGAAATATCCTAAATGTCCAAAAATTGTGACTGATCAGTTTTCTAATGTGTGTGGCTTGGCAAAATCAGCCAGTCCATGATGCAAATAATTTTTTGGGTTCTTTAATCAGATTTCTAAAATTAGTGTTCAGACAAAATAAATAAATAATTTGTGCAGATAATTTATGATTATACAAACAAATAGTGCTCCACACCTTACACCTGTTAACCTGCATCTTCTATATGTGGCACACCCAAAATGTGTGGCCACTTTTGTGGAAATCTTTCTATTTAATTTGCTTATTTGTTATTTTCGGCAACCACAAGGACTTGAAATCATTTTGGAAACATGGGCAATATTTGTGATGTATTATTGCGTAACATGGACTGTACAGAAGGACAGTAAAGTGGAGCAACACCACAGGTGGAACTGTTGATTTCAGGGCGGATCCGCCCCACTTGCGTTAGGAGGTGGACATCCGACAACTACTCAGATGCAATCTGGAAGGCGAATCAGGTGGACTGTGTCTTCACTGCTCATGAACATTACCTGTATTTGCAGGTTAGTACTCGGTAAAAATACTACCACTGCCTATCACGTGGAGAAAAGTCTCATCTGCATGCTAAGTAAGGGGTTCATAATTTTAGCTGTAACTCTGTGCAGCCGCTTGGTGACCTGCAGCAGCCCCAGCCAGCGAGGTCAGTCTCTGCAGCGCCGCTAGCAAACACGTCATGGTAACATTGTAGCATTGTGGGCCTTATGCCCCGGAGTGTTACCTTGCAGGAGGGTCAGTATATTGCTACTTTATATTATGGATATTTGCACTTTTGCACACTTTACTATTAGTATAGAGATGTCTGTAAGAAGATGTTATGGCACTTTAAGTATAATTAAGTTTGGAAGGGCATATGCATGTTTCACATGTTATACAGGAGTCTGTTTTATCTTCAGAGTGCTGTTAATAATGTGTGCTTAATTTCAGTAGCCAGAACATTTACATTTGTCCACTGTAATTTTGAACAGCTTGAACAGAGTGGTCTGTTTTAAAGACAGTTGAGTACTGCTGTAACACTATAGATGTATAGTAGCTTTTAATTGCTTTGGCAAGGGCAACTGTGCACATTTATTTTGCCTGCACACAGCAATTGTACATGTAAAGTACATATAAAATGCTGGACTGTTGATGTGTGAATGCATTTATTTTTGTGCTTATAATTGTCGGGAAGATGGACATATGTGAACTGTAAGGCCAGTGGAACAGAAAGAGAGTAATGCACACATGAATATTTTTTGAAAGTATAATAAGTGATGCAATCTGGAAGGCGAACCAAGTGCACTGTCTTCATTGCTCTTGAACATTATCTGTATTTGCAGGAATCTCATCTTTGTTCTGGTGGCACCATCCCCGTCTTACCCAAGCTTTGTAGTAGTGATGGGTAGTTCAGCTCTTTTCAGAGAGCCGGCTCTTTGGCTCCCAGACGGCTCTTTACTTGCTATCATTTGTAGCCTCATATTTTAGCCTAAATAAGCAAAAAAATTAATGGTTTGTGTGCTGAGAAGCCCTTTTGCCTTCAGTCTTTTTATGATTATTATGAATATTTATTATTATTTTGCTTGTGTTGCAGTAGGACAGGTTATAGTTGCAGTTTAGGGGAGGGCAGTGGATGCCGCAACAGTTGTTGCTGGTTTGGTCCCAGACTCACCAGGGTTGGTAGACGGAGACCTAGCTTGGCCTCTCTCCTCCAACTGCACCAAGGGATGGACAGTTTTTATGTCAGTAAAGGTTTGTGGTGGAACCTGCTCTTACTGTAATTTTCAATTTGCAATGACCGCACTCTGCTCTGCTATTTACAGTTTCCTTAAATTACAGCCAAATGCTGCTTCTTTAACGTCTATCGCTCATATTCACGTGTTTTTGCACCGCTGTCTCCCGCGGTCTTGCTGTCTGTACCTGAACTACACCCATGCACAGTGGAACATCTATCTCCCCCTCTGTTTTAACATAATGGTAAAATCCCATGTCCCCCTGTGTGATTGGCTGCATAATGTGCCCATCAGTTCCGTCTCTGTCTTCAGGTTTGTGAGCAGAGCTAATGAGAAATTGGGGAGCCGGCTCTCATTCAACGGGAGTCGGCTCTTCTGATTCACTACCAAGCATTAGAGCCGGCTCTTTTGCGAATGACACATCACTACTTTTTAGTGTTTAGTCCAGAGTAGTCTCTAAGACCGCAGGCTACTGGTGCAAAACCCTTATGGAAACAAAAAGCAGTATTGTAGCTCCAGGCAATAACCCATTTCAGTTTGGGCAACCACTGTGCCCTTATTACCACCACTGTCTGACACACAATAGCCTATGAGGAACCAACTCCAAGAAATCACTTTTAAAGGCTCAATTAACTTACAGCAGCGGTTAATATTTAAAGACAAATATGAAAAATTTATGGCGTAAAAATATCCCTAGTTATATTAGGTGAATGAACATGATCAGAAACTGCTTAAACATATACAACATATCCCCCAAACATCAACGGCAACTTCCACTACATCTTATTGCACTCGGCATTTCCCCTACAGAAACTTGACCATGAACGGAGTGTCAAGGCACATGGACTGGTTTGGTAGTTCCTGGGAAGAGAGATGAGAAATGTAAATGAATTAATGAAATAATGAATTGCACATCATAGTTTCATATTTTTCAGACTTTCCTTAGAATTTTCATGTGACTTTGCAGTAATACATTAACAACACCGCTACCATAAGCAAGTCACACGTACTGCATCTTGTGTGATAAGAGGTTATGGAGCCTGCCTGTGACCGTATACACACATTTTTACTTATAAATGTTTATTTTGTAATTATTATAAGGACATTTTGTAATTCTCTAGTTTCTGCATTCTGTGCGTGCGTGCACATGTTTGTGTGTTTCATTTCAATTACTGCACTGGGAGCCATTCCTTTAGCTATCTGATTTCTCTCTGCTAAGTCAGATAGTGCTTGTGGTTAGACTCTCTCAGTGATGAGAGTAGTGGGATTAGAACTCATAATAGAGTAATAAAGTCTAATGGTTCTCTAGTTTAAGGTAATGTCATTTTTATGGGTCTCAGGAAGACAAAGAAAGATTGTCTGAAAGAGACATTTTTATTCTGTGGGCAACTTGATCTTGAATCTTATCAAGTCAGTTGGAAAAAGTTATATGAATGCCTAGTGTGATTCAGTTTGTATTTGCAAATTTGCAATTTGATATTAAGCTAAATCCTGAAATCAACTGGGGTACTCAAAGCTAAAGGAAGAAACTGATTAAATATGTTAACAATGGCAGGAAAGGCCAATGCTACAAACATGAATACTGACCAAATACTGTAAGTTGAGGCTCACTGTAATCTCTGGGAAGAGAATATATACTGTCAGTTTTACGCAGCTCTTCAATGTGACTGGTGACTATGCTGGCTGGACTGACTGCAGCCCCTTTCTTATAGCTCCAGCTTACTTCATGAAATGATGATGAAAAATTGTTTTTTTGTTTGTTTTATTTTTTCTGCTCATGGACATGGATTCTGACATTTTTGGTGTCAGTGAACACAATTTTGCAAGTAATGCGTTTCAATAGGAAATATTTTTCTGTCAGAAACTCATGGTGAAGAATTTGAAAATAAATAGAAAATTTGCATCTAGCAATAAGAATCAATACATGAAAGGTCATAAGCGTAGTACATCACGAACTCCATGAGACGGTGTTGATGGTGTATAATGGGCCTCCTGCATAGGAGCAATAACTAATATTTGAATCTTCAGCTCTCCATGAACACAACCAACATCAAATCACTTTTTTCAGTCCACGGCTGGTTTTCAGTTGAATGTTCTTTATCTCATGGCTTCGTAGTCATATGTTTCTTCTTTTGTACATCTCTTTCACGCAGAAAATATTTGCTATAATTGTGGAATCTTTAGTGACAGGAAAAAAAAAACACACAGATCAGATACACACACAAATACTTTTAAAAGAACGCTGGTAAAATTTAGACAGGGCTTTAAGTAGATTTCATTTCTACATCCATGAGCTTTCTATGCAATAAGAAACAAGTCTAGTCCCCTGAAAAGAGATGATACATCGTGAGGGGCTTTTTAAGCTATAATGAATTTTAACATTGTTCTATCTTCTCTGGATATTTAATGTTGCAGGTTTTGTGAAGTGGATTTAGAAAAAAGACTAAAAAGAGTGTTCTCTACATAATAAATGTTGGTCATGATCATAATGCCAGCCTGTTGTCAAAGCCACAGGGCCAGAGACCAACAGCCCGCTAAGCACCTTTGTACCATTTTTCCATTTCACCCCTGAATAAGCAATAGTCGCAGTAATGCCCCAAATGCAAAACAACCCCAACCTGCCCTCAAGGGTTCAGTAGGATTTGTATTTAAGCCTTAAAAGCCAGGAGGGTAGCCATTCATCGACAGAGGTTGATGCAGGGCTTAATGTGCATATATGGTTTTTTTTTGTTTGTTTGTTTTTACAGCTAGAACTAGGGTGAGGGGTTTATACTGACATTTAATTTCACTATAATTGTCATCACTGTATCTGAAAAGCAACCCATTCCCTTTTTTGTCAGGTACGGTCCCATCATGTCTTGCCCAGCAAAAACCGTTCCATCACTTATTTACATGGTATTTACATACATGGACTAATAGACACATACAAAAACACTCTAACAAGGCCACGGCATTCAACACTGACATTTATTAACAAGCTGCCAAAAAGCAAACAACAGCAATAACAAAATGTAAGTCATGTGGCAGGCTGTGACACAAATAATCCTTGCCAAGAAAGTGAAATACAGTTTTTTGTTAGTCCTCGCTATCACTCGTAATTAGGGGGGAAAAAAAAATACACCCACACATACGCAGACAGCACTTCCAGTGAGATCAGTGCTGTCTAATCATTTTCATATCTTGCCATGTACACTCAGATGTTACACATATCTTTAAACAGATCCAGGGCCTGGAGTAAGAGCAAATGACTGAACCCAGACTAATCTTACATAACATGCAGACCTGGGTTGGCTCTTGGGATGTGTTTAATTTGTTGTCAAATTTTCTCCAGCAGAGCAATGTACAGGTACTAATTGTATCTACCTAGGTAGACAGAGATATAAACAAGCAAGCGTTCTTGAAATTTGTTTAAGTTGTTCCATGCATAGTTCTCCATGCTTACAAAAGGACACTTTTAGAGGTTGGCTAACTTTGGATCACTTCTCTGTCAAGACGATCCCGCAGTGCTTCAGTGATATTATGGTCTGGGATCTGCAGAGGTCAGTTCACTGATAGTGACTGATAGTGCTCCATTGTGTTTTTTTTGACAGTGCGTTTGGGATCATTGTCATGCTGAAAAACGAAGCAATCAGATTATTTCCAGATGGTATTGCATGGTGGATCGCGATCTGACTGTAGTTTTCTATGTTCATAATTACATCAATTTTGACAAGATGTCCTACAGCACTGGCTGAAATGCAGCCCCAAACCACGAGTCTCCGCTGTGTTTTACACTCACTATTGTAACTCTTTCCTGACCTCCTCTGTATATAGTGACGACTGCTTGAACCAAAAATGTCAAATTTGGATTCATGACTCCATAAGACCTGCTGCTACTGATTTTTTTTTTTTTTTGGTCCAGTTCTTGTGTAATTTGGCATACCTCAGCCTTTTCTTCCCATTTACTTAAGACTGTCTCCTTGACAGCCACCCTTCGACTGAGACCATTTCTGTTGAGGCTTTGGAAAATAGTTGATGGATCAGCTGAAGGGTTAGATGCATCCATGTCTGACATTAGATGTTTAGCAGAGAATTATTTGAAAGATACCATCTCTTGTAGATGTTTTATTATTATTATTATTATTATTATTTTAGGCCAGCCACTTTTTCTTGTTCAGTTTCCTTAAATTTTTAAGGACATGATTTGCATGTATATCTTGACATGCAAAACATTTCAAGATACACCAAGTTTTCAGGTAATCGCTCTTTGGGAATAACCTTTTAGGGCAAATTTTACACCTGTCAAACTGTGTTAGCTTTGGCATTTTTTTTTTTTTTTGTAGATTCAACTGAAGGAATGAGAACACATGTTTTTTGTGTGACATACTGTTAGTAATAAAGTGCCTAAAGGTATCATTTGAAATTGTTTATTTGCTGTTTTTATGTTATGTGCAGTAGAACAGTAGTTCATCTATTGAATTAGGTGCCATTTTTATATTGAATGATTTCGTCTTAAGTGGCTTAACAAACAAAACCCTTCTTGTGAAAGTGGTCTGGTAAAAGAATTGGAAAATGAGTGAAAAAGAAGCCAGTGTCCAAAGAAAACCTTTGATACATCTTCAGAAAGCCTGGAGACCTATTGCTCATGCGCAGTTTAAAAGAATTTCAAGAAAATCTGGCTCCTTCAATGCTAAATATAGAGAATTAAAGGTTGCCTCAAGATTTCTGTATAGATGGATGGATAGTGTGGGTTGGTGGGTAGTTGTATTGTGTGTACGAGCATGTCTGTGGTGAACAGAGCGAGATATGTCCCAGTGAAATGGAAGACAAAGTTATATTATTGGCTGATAAATAAATAAAGAGCATTGGATATGCATTAAACATTTAATCCCACCCACACACATATACAGGCACAACACATAAGCCTCCCCCAGTATATGCATGCAAAGCACATTAAACATTTAGTCTCAACTGAGGGATTCACCATCATAGACTCCTTAATGCTCTGTCAGGTCCAAAATGAACTTGTAGTCATTAAAATATACTAATATACAAACAAAAGAAGCAAGTGTGATAGACTTGTTCATACACTACATTGTTTTGCACAAAAATATGAATTAGGTTCACTCATTGTTCTAAAGTTTGTCAATAAATATAGCCTAATGATAACAGAAATTAGGTACTTTGGTATTTTTCCTCCCTTTTTGGAGTTTTCTGATTATATTTCCTATAGAAACAGAGATGTTATCTAATTGACCCTAAACTGGCATTTTAAGTTTGTAAATGGATGATTAGACATAGTAGTAATAATAATAAAAAAAGAGTGAAAGTAGTCATTTATAGTTTCAGTGGTGAGTGTGTATTCCTTTAATATCAGATAATGTACCCTTCAGCCACTAACCTAATTAAGAGCAGCTAAGCTTGATAGGCTCACTTATCTCTCTCTCTTTTCTTTTTTTTAAATTTGAAGTTTTCAGGCTTGACTGAAGCGCCTTCAAATTACATCATTTAAACATTTAGACTTTGCACAGCAGTCTTTAGCACCAACCTACATCTTCTAAATACAGTACTAAAGCTCTTTTTAATTAACTATACTGTTTTATGTCTAGAAAGGGGGTGTCTAAATAGCTTCCTTAGTTAGGCACAGTATTTTTAATTTTTTTATCAATTCCTACTCAGACACAGGTAACTAGTGTGTTTGCTATGGCATATTTAAAACTTAGCTAGTATTTCAGACAGCAGAACAGTGTATATATAAAGAAATTACATGATTTGCAATGGGTCACCCAGCACATACTGATGTGACCCACTGATTTTAGCAGTTTTTGAATAGCTGCAAAGGCCTGTGTGATATGGGACCAAGCTATATCAACTTGTACTGTACTTGTACTTGCTTTTGGTGTTTCACTGGACAGCGCACAATGGACACTATTAGTTACACTTTGCTGGTACTGGATTGGACCCCCTTGTTTTCAAAACGGCCTTAATTCTTTGTGGCATAGATTTAACAGGTGCTGGAAACACTCATCAGAGATTTTTGGTCCATATTGACATGATAGCATCACACAGTGGCTGCAAACTTGTCGCCCATGATGATTCCTGTTCCACCTCATCCCCAAACTGCTTGAACTGAGTGAGATCTGGTGACTGTGGAGTACACTGAGTACAGTGAACCCACTGTCATGTTCAAGAAACCAGTTTGAGATGATCTGAGCTTCATGACATTACATGTTCTGTTGGAAGCAGCCATCAGAGGTCGCATCAGGAATTTTGGCTCAAAAGACCAGGCAATGTTTTCCATTTTTGGTGAACCCGTGCAAATTTTAGCCTTGGTTTTCTGTTCTTAGCTGACAGAAGTGGCACCTAGTGTGGTCTTCTGCTCACTTACTTCCAGGTTCTGTGTGTTGTGTGTTCAGAAACTGCATACCTTGGTTGCAACGAGTGTCTTTTACTGATGCCTTCCCATCAGCTCATGGCAGTCTGGTCATCCTCTGACCTCTGACAACAAGAAGGTGTTTTCACCCAGAGAACTGCGGCTCAATGCATATTTTCTTTTTTGGACCGCTTTCTGTAAACCCTAGAGATGGTTGTGCAGGAAAATCCTAGTAGATCAATAACTTCTGAAAATTCTACGACCAGCCTGAACCATGCCATGTTCAGAGTCAAATAAATCACCTTCTTCCACATTCTGTCACTCAGTTTGAACTTCAGCAAATTGTTTTGACCATGTCTCAATGTCTAAGTGTATTGAGTTGCTGTGATTGGCTGACAATGAAGTGGCTAGTAAGTGTAAAAAAAAATTGTCCTATTCCTTAATAAATAAGACCTCAAGATAAAGCACCTTTAATCTGAGTCTAAGAGCAATTTGCAGTAGGATGGGTGATACTAATGGAGCAGTTCTAATTAACAAATGCTACTCTCTGCCCTGAAGAAATACACCATTAAATTGATTTAGTCCACAATCCATATGCCCAGTCTAATTGAAGTGTGACATTGAAAGTTAACTACCAAATATTTTTTTTTGCATCCATCAAGAGTTTAACATCTAAATTCATGCCTTAACTAAGAAAATACTTTTGTGAGATGAGATGCAGTTTGGGATTTTGCCCAATTTGTGAATTTCCACAGCACAATGATTTATTTATTTTTTAATAGAATTAAGGAATAGGTTTCATAATTTTTGATTTAAAGCCATTATCAATGGCTGAACACTTGGTCCTGCCCTGACTACAACACCTTCCAACACCTACAGTTTAGTTCTCATTCCCATTCTCCCTTTCGTGCTCCTTATGTCATTTCTTTAGTTAATCTCCTTCATTCCAAAGCAATTCTCATTTGTATTTAGGGACCCTTTACAACAGTTTTTTGTATTGGCGAAGTATACCTGACATGCACTTTAAACAGGCTTGCAAGGCTTTTTATGTATGTATGTGCGTGCATGTGCAGCCACTGAAGTACCTAATGCTATGCTGTACTCCCCTAGGGCGGGAGGAGTTATATTTCTTTCTCTCCCTTAATTTCCCTCTCTCTCTTGCTCATACATTTTTACTGAGACTGAAACACTTAGAAGGGCTGTTCACTGGTCACTGCAGCAGGAGTAAAGGGGAAAGAAGAAAGGAGGACACTGGTTGATTATAAGGTCTGACGATACTAAAAACTTAAGACTGAGAGCGTTCCATTAGAAGCATAGTTCATTTCAAACTCTTTGACACACACTCTCTCCCACATATGTACACGCAGGTGCAAGACTCTGTTTCACAGTTAAAAGGGCCAAATGAAGAGTGAAGAGGGTTAATTCTTCAGTCACATGTCTCTTCCTATTTCTGCTCGTTTCAAATCTGACCCCTTTCTGAGCCCTTAGTTTCCTCTTCTTCTGAATTTTAAATTTCTTTGTGTCTTCAGTTTCCTCACTTGTCTTACAGGCCCTGCATCTCTCGCCTCTGGTGATTCACTGCCTTGTCTCAGTCCAATTTTCCCATCCCTTGTTCTCCAACACACCTTTTTTCTCTCTCTTCCATTTTCCTTCCAATACAAGCCCAACCTCTCTCGCTTTCATCACACTAACCATGTTGACCTTTGTGCTGTCCTTTATTTCTATTATACAATAAATAAACAGTTTCCCTGAGATAGATTGGCAGTCCATTGTGTACCCATGTTTATGTAACATCTACTAGGTTCAGTTAGTATTGCTCCCACATCCAGGATATGACATTGTGATGAGGAAGACCATGACCTGTAACCAGATGTCTCTTCTTTTCAGCCCATTGTAGAGAACAAATCTGCAAAAGGAGCAATTGGGAATTTTATATCCAGCATTTACATACAGTAACAAAAATATCCACTGTAATTTAACTCTCTCAAGCACCTGTGAATTTGTGTGTGCAGAAGTCACACAAGACCCAGACTGTGTGTCCCAGATTCTCAGCTCACCATCTTTCCATCCCCCTCCAGTAGCAATCGTGTTTCTCTGCCATGGACACCACCCCATTGCCTAAAAAATACAAGAAATATACAAAGGCAGACATACAGGTGGATGCATTAAAAATATTTTAAGCCTTTGTATAATGACAGCAAAATCCTTAAACATTAAAACTATTAGCCCATAGCAATAC
>JAMQGT020008785.1:0-19143 GCA_024447675.2 Pterophyllum scalare | reverse complement strand
CTTCTTTCCTTAATACTCTACACCATCTAAAATGGAAATATTTCCACATCGCTGTAGTGGTCTCAATAACGGGCAGGCTACCATCTCACTCCGAAACTCTGATTCTGAACGGAGTCCGACCCTGCACGGTCATCCCGCCTCCTCTCTCCTCAGGTTCTGTCTGTCAGTCTCTACCATTGCCTAGTGACTTGAGAAAAAAAGAACTTAAAATAATTACTGCTACAGTATTAGGATTTTTGTAGCCTTAGTTCTAGAAATTGAGCACCTCCAAAGTTGATGGTTTAAACCCCAGGCTGGATTAAGTTTCTGTAAGCAAAGCACTAAACTCTCAGATAAACTCTGCATATATTAAATAAAAGCTATTTAATTACTAAAGAGAAGTTTCAGGTTTTGGTGAACAGGTTACAAAGCTGAATCAGTTAGGATTACAGAAAAATACAAATTTAGTTTATATTTTTTAGAAATGAATGCAATGAGATTATCAGTGTAGCTGGTATGAAGTTTGTTTCAAACCCATAGAGATGCACTTACTGTACAGCTGTTTTCTTTTTTCCTTCCTTTCTTTTTTTTGGTTATTTCCAGGCAGACCAAACAGTAACCATGACTGCATGGCTAAGAACCAAAGACACGGAAGATGAGTGATTTTATCATAGCTTAGACTAGCCTTATATTTTCTCTGATATTTCTTTTTTTAGTTTATTTTGAGCTGACATTTAGGTGAGGGATATATTAACATTTACCAAAGTTGCAGCAGCGTTTTTGTGTGCCAAAATAATGAATGGAGCTACTATGTTACATTATGATGAAATGCCTTAATGGTAACAGGCTTAAAAAGCCTTTGCGCTGCCCCTACTTTTGTTACCCAAGTGTGAGTGTGTGTGTATGTGTGTGTCTCTTTGTGTGCCGGGAAAAGATGGGGGCCTTTTAATGAGTAATGAAAAAACAAGTTTCATATGCAGGGATATTAAAATGCTCAAGCACGTTGGTGTAAACAAAATAAAACGTGATCAAAGTGGAATGGTCATTGTTTTATTTAACCCCTCTCCCCACCTAAGCGTAATGTATTCGAACTCATCACTGACATCAAATGTTCACTAAACCCCACCCAAACACTTAAGAGTGAACGCAATGAGATCTTCATCTTCCAGTCAAGCTACCTCCAACAAACACAAGCATGACACAACTTACCATTCCCAGAGATGTGATTATCCACCTCTCCGTGTCCGTCGTTGAGAGCTGCGTTAAGTTGAATGTAAAGTCCCGCGTACTGTAAAAGCCCCATTATCACTCCAAAAGCTCCCATTGCTTCAGCCGGTATTTAAAACAGTTGTATGAAATGTTCACGTTAGATGGAGAGCATCGATAACGATATATCCCCACCGGCGCCGAGCAGCCCTCGCAGACATACAGCTGGAGCTGGAGGACGCAGACGCTGAGACCCGCTCGGCTGTGAGGGAGGAGGTGATGCGGCCAGCGCGGGCGGAGGGAGAAGCAGCGTGTAAACAGGTGCGGCGGCTCACACCGGGACAGTCAATTAGGCGGAGGGATCTGACAGAGACGTTACTGTCATTTTAAGTTTGTTCTGCACCCCCCCTTTTGAACCCCCTCACTCACTGCATCTCCAGAGTTTAGATAATAGCCCCCAGTAAACACATTAATGCATATTTAATGTGGGGTTTAGAAGCTGGCATTTGCTTGTTTCAGGCTACTGATTAGTGTATTTTTAAAGTATATACCCTGCCTATATTAAGGAAGTTATAGGAATAGAAATAGTTCCAGTTAATGCCAATAAAGCACAATGTTAATGCAAAGCAAAATGTTTGTTTTTCATGTTTTTATTTATTTATTTTCTTAGTTTTGGCAATTTAAAAAAAACCCTATATGATGTTTTAAGGGTAATATTTGCTTTCTTCCTTGTATGTGCCATTACCTTATGGTCCACTTTAAAACTGTAAAACAGGAAATTCTCCTTTTTTACTCCAGTGACTTGTTACTGGCTGGCTGACTCCAGCTACCATACTATTAATTTTCTCAGAAATCTGCAAAGAAAAAACAAGCAAAGAAACTATTTGCCTTTTAAATATGGAATTATAAAGTCTAAACTAGGACTAAAAAAAATAAATGAACTGCTACCCTAATTACTGTAAAAAAAAAAATGGGCATGGCAGTATTGTGGACTGTAATGATCTGCAGTCTTAGTTTGCCTGCATGGTCTAATGGTCAAGATGCAAATTATAGTTTTTGCATATTAATGGTTTTTGTTCATGGTTTGCAGCAAAGTCTAGGAGTCTCAAAATCAAAATCCAGACTCGATCACGTCAGTATTTCTGACTGTGCTTTTGGATTCACCTACACATGATACAGAGGTGGCATGTGAGTCTGTGTTGAGCTGTCCAAGGCTGACAGAACAAACACAGTCTGGGCTCAGTGAAGAGACAAGTGGCCTTTAGCCAGTCTTCTTTCCTTCCCAGTTTGACAGCCAGATGAGTCACATTAGAGCTGAAGGACATCGGTCTGATATTGTAGACAAGGAGACGAGGAGAAAATTCTGTTCTGTTTTCACTTATATAGGCTACCTTTTTTTTTAAAAAAACAATCACAGAATGAGCAAGAAAGTCACCCCTGCAACCTGAGGACACAAATGCTTTTGAATGTTTCACATTTGAATGTTTCACATTAAGAGAACATCTTCCATCTGTTCTAAAAAATGTAGTTTCTGCTCTTTTTTCATTATTAAGCAACAAACAAGTGCACAATGTAAAGTAAGAAAATTATGAGATGGTGCTAAAAGGCCACTGCATTACTCTGAGAGGTCTAATCCCTTCACATTTAGCGTCACACATGCATATGCATTTGTTTTTGCTCGAGTGTGTAATTAATTATTATCAAAGGCAAGGGAGCCCTTTATCCCTCTTACTTTGATCCATCTGCGCGAGCAGAGCCTGACATGTGGAGCTCACAGCATGCATTTTAAATTTTCTGAGGAGGGTGGAATATTTTTCTTTAAATTAAAGTTTGAGCACATTTAAACTGTTATTCTGATCACTCTGTATTGTATGAGTTGTAGTAGAGTCATGTGGGGATGCAAAATCAATTTGTCTGCTTCGACTTTAATGAGGTATTTAATACCAAGGCACCTTCTGTCTTCTGCTGGAGTCAGTAATACTGGAAAATGATTTATTTGGTGTTAAGACATTTGGGACATCCACTGCTTAAAGCATTTTTTCCTGCAAATATGAGCGTGAACAGACAGAACCATTTGAGCGGCTTAGATATAATTTCGCTGCTACAAAAGAAAACCAGTTAACCTTAGAGATCTTTGAGAAACCCTGCCATTTTCACCAAGCACCAGCTGATCGAAAGAGGCTCATATAGCTATTTATTTTTGCTCTTGGCTGATGGTGCCTTCGGCTCTCCTCCTGTGGCTGTAAGCTTGGCTCACAAGCCCCGAGAACTGAGGGTGAAATTGAAGCTGATGTATGCAGACGTGAGCCTCTAAGATGGACAGAACACCTGCCTGGTAGCTGTGAGATCAGCACCTTTCTAGCACTAACTGCCTCAGACAGCCCCAGCTAGAGATGAGGTAAAAATGCCTGCGTGTGCCTGTGCCTGTGTGCGCATTTGAGATGATGGGCCCGTTAAATGTAAAATGAAGGGAGCGAACTGGGAGTGTGACTCAACCGGGGAGTGGATTTCAAAGGCAACAGCTTCCACAGAAGCTTCATGACATCCATTATTTATTCACTTCACTTTGACACATTCAGTTCCTGCTTTTTACCTGCTGCTTTTTAGAAAGGGAGCCTGTTTCTCTTTATGAGCAAAGCAACATAATCAACAGATTGTAATGTGCAATACTTGCTCTCAATAGGACAAATTTAAATATGGTCAAGCCATTAATCATATTTAAATGCTTGTTTTGCTTTGTTTTTTGTATTTACCTTCAGAAGAAAATGACCTTTATAGATTTCTTATGTGGACAGCAGATTATAAAAGAAAAAGTGCAGAAATTTGCACCTGATTCCAAGTTAAATAGCTGTTAATTTTTTATTTTTAAAAGAAGTAGCATGAATAAAATGGTTACTTCCAAAGCACTTTATTTGATTGATCTGACTCCATCTCGTGTTCTAATGTGACCTGATCACTGATTCCTAAATGTGAGCTCCCCAACTTTCCCGTTTTCTGTTACTAAAGTGTAACACGTATTACGCCAAAACACTTTGCCAATATTTAAAATATTTCTGACCTCATTAGGCTGCTTTTAGACAAATATCTGAATCACTGCCAGTATATATAAAATCTCGAAAGGTAATCAGTCACTAATAAATTTAAGCAAAGTGGCTTAGTTAAAGAGCTCCTTCCCCACAGGTTCCTCCCAGCAGTGTCAATCAGGTCAGATAGATTCAAGACAGCCGTCTGCCTTCTGAGTTCTTATCCTGCTGCTGCCATGTGGTGTTCAGGTCTTTATCTTTGCCAGTCACAATAGGATGGCTGATATTGTTTTCAGGTTGAGTGTATCTGTGTGTGTCAGCAAGAAAAAAAACAACAAAATATAACAAAAAAGAAAAACATCCTGGTAAACACTTACTATAGCAGGTACAAAGGTGGTTTTGAAACTTTTGCCAGGCACTTAAATCTCTGGGCTGACAGTTGTCAGTGTGATGGCTCACAATCATGAAACCCTGTGTGTAGTTTAGATTAAGTTGACGGTTCAGTGAGTCCCAATCTAAATTATTCACTTCTCCACTGAGAAGCTTCCTAACATAAACACAGCATCTAAATTAAATTTGCCAATTTAGTGAAAACAGTGCCTGCTAATTTGGGGTCTGAATTTCCACTATTTTGTTTTTCTTCTTTTTGTTGTTGTCCCAGAGACCACGATTTTGTATTTATAATTCATATTTATAAATCACAAGAAATTAAGCATAAGCAAGAATACATCTTCATAAGCAGCAAATTACACCACTCACAGGACTCAGGGATTTGGACATGCACGTTACTCAGGGATATCAAGTTTATCTATGCATGATATAGACAAAAGAACTGGGCCACCTACCAATGCCATAAAGCTCATGGTGCACAGTTTTTAGGTAGATGGTGGAATATCTAGAAGGCAAGAAATGTCATGGACACACACACACACACACACACATTTTATATATATATATATATATATATATATATATATATATGTTTACTCACAGACTGGAAAAAAACTGTCTCTTGAGGAATCAAGATCTGCACACTTGTTCTCAACAGCAGTGGCATGGGGGCATAAATAATATACACAGAAAGTGGCAAGCTCTCTCCCAGTCCTCTGCAACTCATCGGAAAGGATGCAAATGGAGATAAACCTCTAGCAGATTTAACAGAAGTAATCGGCAATTTCGGCCGACCAAACCCCAGAAACATTTCTCATATATATATATATATATATATATATATATATATATATATATATATATATATATATACGCATATACATACGCAGTATATACATACACAGTATATACATACATACATATATATATACATATATATATATATATATATACATATATATATATATATATATATATATATATATATATATATATATATATATATATATATATATATACGCATATACATACACAGTATATACATACACAGTATATACATACATACATATATATATATATATATATATATATATATATATATATATATATATATATATATATATATATATATATACATACATATAATATGTTTGCTTTTTTGTTTCTACCTTCCCAACAAAGAGCACCTGTTGGATTAGACATCAAAGCTGTGCAGCTTACCTCCTTTTTTGTTTAACGCGTTAGCTTAACAAAGACAGTGGCAGGGAGAGCATCACCACACATCTTGCAGCTGCTGCACCAGGCAACACAGAAATTTAGACTTCATGGGGAAAAGAACAACATATTGGCACAGCTACACATACAGCCTTTTTCCTTACATTTTCTTTAGCTTTTGAGTGGTTGGGTACAATGTGCTAAGTTCACCTGTACCCACTGCTAGCCCCAGTCTAGAAAGACTACATCTTTATTTCTATTCTATTTCTATTGTTTCCTTTCATTGCAGTATGCTGAGGCTGCTCAGGGCCTTTTACCTTTTCATGGTGCATGTGTCTGGGTCGTTGTAGTTTTGACTTTCTTGTCCATGAAATTCACCTCAGTCCATTATCCCTAGGCTTCTTGAACTCTATACTATATTGCAGCTCATGCTGCCCGGTTTAAAAAGGATGAGGAAATGACAGTGGGTGTGTGATAAATGGGGTTTCCACTCTTTCTTCAGTGCTTTGTTTACCAGGCCTTATAACAATATTTCTTTTTGCTGTAGATTGTGCAGAGCTCCCAAGCTGTTCAGCACATCATGAATATTAAACAAAGCACCAAGCCTTGGAAGCTACGTAACATCAGCTTTAATACGATGGGGATTTAATATGTGGGTGCATTTGCTAACATGCGCAATCATTTTTGTTTATCCAGGCAGTTTTGGGTTCTTTACACCATCCTCAGGGATTTAATGCCATGGCATATATATTTAAATCCTGAGGCATCACTTCTCTCTCACCGTCTTTGAATGTCTGAGCTTTCCGCACGTAGATGGTGAAGGTATTGCTTTTAAAAGCAAGGCAATTTTGTGAGTCAAATGTTGCCATACCTTTGTGAAGACGTGCAGGGCTTACACAGAGAGAAAACTCTACCTCTTGGGGTCGAATGGAGGAGAAAACTGATTCGAGCAAAAAAAGGCCAACTCTCCAAACTCTCAGTAATTGCTGAGCATTAAAAGTACATCACAAGTACCACACAGGGAAGATAATACTCTTTCATTTTGATGACTGTTAAATATAGTATTTCCTTACTAATTCCTTCCCTGGTTCAGTACTTTCAGTGAAAAATATTCATACAAGGATTTAAAAATGAAATAAAACACAGAATTTGTTATGTGGTTAAATCGTCAGGTATTACAGCTGCCGAGCTACGAGACTGGAAACTGTCAAAAGCGTCTTTTGCAGGTCCAACCTTTCTCATTTGTCTCGACAAGACCCTTCACAAACATTACAGCATGACACTAGTTCTCAATAGACGGAAAGTGTTTTCACACTCTACAGAATTCATCACCAGTCAAGCACATTGTTGGACAGCCTCTTTCCCTCTGTCTCTACCTGTCAGCTCACTGAATGTTCAGGAAAAATTATATGATGGCAAGAACCTCGCCACCATTTCCTGGTTCACTGGATGTGGCTTTGCGCTCCAGTAAATCTTTACTGTTCATTTCTGGTCCAATTTTAACTGGCTGTCGAAGAGATGCATCAGCTAGTGTCCCGGCAGGTGCAGGTGCAGAACATTAACCACCTCTCTCTTTACCACCTTCCTCCTGAGGCTAATGTGGCTTGACAGAAACATGCATAATGAAAGCTCTGGTAGTGATGAATGTTGTGCACATCATATATATATATATATATATATATATATATATATATATATATATATATATATATATATATATATATATATATATATATATATATATATTATATATTATATATATATATATATATATATATATATATATATAATTACAAGCATATATATATATATATTCAGATTCGTGAAGTAGAAATTTAGTGAGGTAATTCTGTCATGTTACAAAGAGTGTGGATAAGCATAAGTTTTAATTAGACTAAAAATACTACTGCGTCGTGGCATGAAAAGAATCAATAATCGAAAATTACCTTCAACATGATAAATGTCCTTCATAAGCAAAGGATTCTTCAGCCAACAGCTTTGTAACCACTACACATAAATGCCACTTCTGTGGACTCACAATGGCTGGCAGTCTATGGGGAGCTGGACAAGCAAGATCTATTCTCCCTATTAAACGGTGCAGTGTTAATACACCCTCATTAGAGCAAGCTTTTTGCACAGGAGGTGATGCAATAGTCTGTGCTCCCACTTTCAGCAGCCCTTGGCATTTCAGCACAGTGGGCAGAGATTGTAGTCAACTGCTTTTTAATCTTCTACCAATTTTCATCAGTACTGCAGGGTCTGGTTTTCCACAGTTCACAGTAGCCTGTTACCTGCCAGCTAAGTGACCTGTGTTTTGACAGGCAGGCAAAAGCAACACTAACTAGACACTTGCCCGCATATCTGTGGCATTTTAGGCTCTTGGTGTCATCTTACACATTCATTAACTCATCAGCTTAGCTCTTAGTTTCAATTTCAGTTTCACTTTGAACACATTCCTGAGGGTTCTCCCTTCTGAGACAACATAATAAAGACACTGATTTGTTATGGCAGTGGCTGTACATTTTTTAAGGAGTGTGTCACTATTTGAAACAAACAGGGAGCTCTGTTGTCACTTGTAGTTATTATGTGTTTTCATATTTCAAGAAAAATGAAATAATACATTTCCAAAACAAAGCTTGTACTTGAAAATTTCCCCAGGGAGTCGCGCTTCCTGTCCTGCTCAGCTGGCAAACATAAAGCGCACATTACTACAGCCCTGAAATGGGAGGATTTTGGTAATGTTTTATCATCCTGACATGTTGAATAGCCTTATATATAGTTCCTTAAAACCCATTCCACATTGGATTCAGCAATTCTGTTTAAATCATGTGAATATATGCTCCCTCAGATCACAGATATCCTATTTCCTCCGCCTAGATTTATCCCCAACCAACAGCACTGTCAGAATAATCACAGACTTGCGTCCAGACACTGCAGTAACACGTCTGTTTGCCATCATACATTATCAAGATGGGTTAATGTTTTAAAAAATTTAGGACATCTACCTGCTCATGAAAAACAAAAACAAAAAAACAACTTAAATGTGTACGGCACACAGAGAAAAGGCAGAGATTAAAAATGCACTTGATAATTTCGGAGGTGTTGTAGAATCCTCCAATATGTTGTTTTCTAATGCCTCACCCCATGTTTGTCGGCATTCCCAAAGACAGTGCGCACATTCAGGGTGCATTATGCAGTGTCAATCAATTTTGCATTTTCTTGTGTGCGCACCTACTTAATTCCAACTCTCTGCCCTGTTGTCATGACAACATTATTATACATTGTCATCTCCTTCAAAAGGAGATGAGAGGTTCATCATTAAGCATTCACAGTGTCTGAAATGCATGAGCTATGTAGCTTAACAGCATGTGAGAACATTGTTGATTACAGTGTGTTTAATAGGTTGTCTTCATTGGCTTTTATTAAATCTTCATGAATGCTTCATCTTTTATGAGAAGCAGTGTTAAAGTGCATGTGCATGTGTCTAAATACAAACAGCAGACTTATGATTTTTGTACAAACATCTAAAAATTACAAGCAAAGCCCGACACACACATCCAGAGGATAAGCTTCTGTTGCAGTGGACTGGCTTGCCATCAGTCTTCTAACAGATGGATTTTTATTACAGTTTCATGTGCCGAGGGGCCAAGCTCACCCAATAAACTGGCATGTGCTCCAAAGCACCCCTCTAGCGAATTCATGCGTCTTACGAACAACAAGGGTTCTGGTGTAGTGTGCCAGGACTGTAAAAGAAATCAGCTTAACAGCAGCACTGGGAAAGCATCAGTATGGCTCCAACTTTATTGTAGTGATAAAAGGCAGAACAGGCAGGGGCTGTTCTGTCCAAGAATGAAAGATGATGGTTTTGTATTTTCTCTTAGGGGTGTCTGAAATGCAAATGCCACCCATTTTTCCCATATCATGACCAGAAAAGGATGTCACAAAGGTGTATTCTGTTTTGTTGATGTGGATTTTTTTTTTTCATTGTACATACAGCCAGAGACAGTGATGTCACACAATGACGATAGATAGATAGATAGATAGATAGATAGATAGATAGATAGATAGATAGACAGACAGACAGACATTACTGTGTTATAGTTAACGCCAATATACACTAATATATATATATATATATATATATATATATATATATATATATATATATATATACATATATTACATTTGGATTTGTGAAGATTTCAGTTGGATTTTCATGCCAAATTTTATCCCATCCATCCATCCATCCATCCATCCATTTCTTGCCTCTCCCCTGCCACCTCATCCAGCTTATCCAGAGGAACACCAACAGGTTCCCAAGCCAACTCTCCAGTGTGTCCTGGATCTACTCCGGGGCCTCCTCCCAGTTGGACATGCCCAAAACACCTCGCCCATGGGGTCATCCAGGAGGCATCCTTGTCAGAGCCTGAACCATCAGAATTGCCTCCTTATGATGCGGAGGAGTAGCAGCTCTAACCTCAGTCCCTCGCAAATGACTGAACTCCAGACCCATTGTTAGCGGTATAAATTCAGCCACCTACAACATTTCCAAGCACTTCGCTACCCTCTCACACTGCTTGTGTTTAACACATCACATCACATCAAAAACTCCATGGACTTCATGGTTCTGTTGTGCAAGGAACTGTAAGTTCCTTACACAACAGAACCAGTTTTACCCCTGATCAGATTGGCACACTATTAAACCTCTGCTTTTTTACCACACATTTCAAATACAGCAAAGGTTTCTACAGACTAAAGGTATGGAGGTGCCATGGGCTCCACACTGTCACCCATTACACCCAATATATATTATAATGTTGACTCTAACATTTTATTACACAGATTAGATAGACATGCTATAGATATTAAAGGTACTGCACTGCGGTGGTTTGAATCATATTTATGTAATAGACTCCAATTTGTTCATGTAAATAGGGAGACTTCTTCACACACAAAGCTTAATTGTGGAGTTCCACAGGGCTCTGTGTTGGACCAATTTTATTTACATTATACACACTTCCCTTAGGCAGTATTATTAGAAAGCATTGCATACATTTTCATTGTTATGCAGATGATATTCAGCTTTATCTATCCATGAAGCCAGATCACACACATCAATTAGTTAAACTGCAGGAATGTCTTAAAGACATAAAGGCCCAGATGACCTCTAATTTACCTGCTTCTAAATTCAGATAAAACTGTGCTCGGACCCACAAATCTTAGAAACATGGTGTCAAACCAGATACTTACTCTGGATGGCATTACCTTGGCCTCCAGTAACACTGTGAGAAATCTTGGAGTCATTTTTGGCCAGGATATGTCCTTCAAACATATTAAACAAATATGTAGGACCGCTTTTTTGCATTTGTGTAATATCTCTAAAATTAGAAACATCCTGTTTCAGAGTGATGCTGAAAATCTAATTCATGCATTTATTACTTCTAGGCTGGACTATTGTACAGTAATATATTATTATCAGGCTCCCTGAAAAGCCTTCAGCTGATTCAAAATGCTGCAGCTAGAGTACTAGAGTTCTAGTAAAGACTAGAAAGAGAGAGCGTATTTCTCCCATATTGGCTTCTCTTCACTGGCTCCCTGTTAAATCTAGAATAGAATTTAAAATCCTTCTCGTCACATACAAGTCTTGAATAATCAGGTCCCATCTTATCTTAAAGACCTTATAGTACATGTCACCCCAATAGAGCACTTCGCTCTCAGACTGCTGGTTTACTTTTGGTTCCTAGGATACTTAAGAGTAGAATGGGAAGCAGAGCTTCCAGCTTTCAGGCCCCTTTTCTGTGGAACCAGCTCCCAGCTTGGATTTAGGAGACAGACACCCTCTCTATTTTTAAGAATAAGCTTAAAGCTTAAATAGGCTGTTCTGACTGTTGGGTTTTTTCTGTATTATTGTAGGGTCTTTACCTACAATACGAAGCGCCTTGAGGCGACTGTTAGTTGTGATTTGGCGCTATATAAATAAAATTTAATTTAATTTAATTTAATTATAGCCAACCTTTACATGAGGGAAGTGCAAAGTAAAGCTCTTGGTTCTTTCAAAGGGATAGCTCCTAGCCACTGATACCTGGATCAAAATCAAAATGGGGTCAAAAAGAAATAGAAGCCTTCATTGTGCACATCAGCTCAGTGGATAAAAACATTAAGTTCAGAAAGAATACCTAAGATAATAGGTTACTGTTCCTGGACTGTGCCGTGCTCATTGAGGAAGATGGAAGCCTCAACATTTAAGTTTACTGGAAGCCCACACACCCATCTGGGCCTTCATCAAATCAGCAAAGATGCACAGGAAAGGTCAGACACCAACTAGGGAGAAAGAGAATGACAAACAGAACAACATTATCATCGCTTATGTAGCAGTTTTGTCAGAGAAACTCAGGAGAATTTGCTCCATGCATGACATCCCAGTGTATATCAGACCCAGCCATGTTCTAAGACAAAAACTGGCTAAGCAATATAGTGTATGCTCTGCAGTGCAGTGAGGAGCAAGACCTCTACATTGGAGAAACCAAACAGCCACTCCACAAATGCATGGTCCAACATGAAAGAGCCATCTCGACAAGACATGAACTGCACCTAAAAGATAAAAGACATTTTTGAGAGGATGCCAGTGTTCACATTTTGGACTGAGAAGACAGATGGTTTGAAAGAGGAGTAAAAGAGGCCATCTACGTCCACTGTGAACAACCATCCCTCAACAGAGGTGGTGGCTCACAACACCAGTTGTCAGCCACACAATGCAGTCTTGAGATTCCCTTTCCAGGTGCCTCAGCTCCCACTCACACCTTACTTCAGGTGACCTCAGTACATCACATTATAGAGTGAGGCAAGGTCTCACAGTGATTTCACCCAAAACTAATGACCCATGCCTTTTTTCACACCTTGGCTCATGTGAGGATACACATGACTAACAGTGGATCAATGACCATCCCCAAAGAGGATAATCCCTCACTAGGGACTCTAGTACCTGATACTAGAGTACTAGTACCTGGGACTCTCCACCTTCTGGTTTTACAACTGAAGAAGCCTCTTGGATGAGAGGTGAAATGGCTTTGAAAAACTGAAAGAAGTCCACTCTGACTGAGAATCTACATGGACAATCTTCTCACTCTATCACTATGGGAGAGCCCCACCAACCTTTGCAGAAACTCATTTCTGCCACTTGTAGCAGGAATCTTATTGGTCACTACCCAGAGCTTATGACCACAGGTGAGAGTAGGGATCACAGATCAACCAGTAAATCGACAGCTTCACTTTCATGCTCACCTGTCTCTGTACCACAGTACAGTGTAGGCCCCAATCTGTCTGTCAATCTCCCACTCCCCTCACTGTTGAACAAGACCACTGAGATACTTAAATTCCTCCAGTTAGGGTAGCATGGTCCCTGTAGGCCAAGGTCCAGCCATCAGGTGGTCTACCTCAAGCTCCCTCTCCAGGCCTGGCTCCATGGTTGGGACTGTGGTAACCCAGACAGGATAAACTAATCCCTTGATTGTTTCTTCATAGTATATCACTCACCCAGGACCACTAAGGACATACAAAACCCTCTATGACATGGAGAGGTTTTATTTTATTTTATTTTATTTTATTTTATTTTATTTTATTTTATTTTATTTTATTTTATTTTATTTTATTTGCATCTATAGATCTTTCTTGCTGTCTTTGGTTGCTGTTCTTTCTTTCTTTGTTTGTTTCTTTGTTTTTCCCACCCCTGTGATTGTGGCTCAGGAGGTAGAGTGTGTGTAATCAGAAGGTTGGTTGTGCTATTCCCCTGGCTCCTCCAGGCTGTGTGTTGAAGATATGAGTAGGCGTGATAGTTAGAAAGCCATGGAGAACAAATTTTACTCACCCATTTTATTTATTTATTAATTTTCCCTGAAGAGGTTCTTCCCTTCTGTTGGATCAGTCTCAGACTTTTGTATGGATTTGCCTGCACTGACTTTACAGTCATCTTGTGTTTGGCTCTCTTCCCTACAAGTCTTTGTTCTTTCTTGCTAACTTTAATTAAAGTTCTCCTTTTTGTCCTAGCCCTCCATATGGGTCTTTAATCTGAACTCCAAAGTGAACTTTCATAAGGCTCTCTCTGTCTAGATATCAACTAAACTGTGCCTGAGGGAACTTATTAGCCATATAACTAAAATATTTCTGACCCTGCTTTTATCATCCTTCATCATACTAATGGATACTGACCAAAATCTCGGTCATTTCTCTGATATTCAGCTATTTGCTATATAAAAAGTAATGAGTATCATGAATAATGAAAGTTGTGCATTAAGAAACTGAAATCTGTATGGTTTTTTCCTTAGCTTTGAGGTTGTGTTATTGTACTATTATAAACTTGATTATTACAGTTCAACAAATACTACCCATTATTTCATCATCATAATAACAATATCTTTCGTGTCATGCCATGTCATATGGACTGAGCACATATCTATACAGTGCTAAGAAGCATTATACATTATACATTATACATTATAATTCCATAATAGATTACATAGCTCAGCAATAAAACTCTCAAGATTCTTGCTGAAGCAAAATTCTTCTTGCTTGACAGATTTGTTCCGGCTTTTCCTGTCCCCGTGTACTTAATTTATGCCTTTTTAATGCATGAATCGTGCAACTTGTGAGTTATAGACACCTTCCATGCAGTGTTTGCATTGGAAATGTCCTATAGGCAACCATAAAAATGTCAGCACTCTGACAACACCATTAGTACAGATGAAGAGCATTGAAAGGTAAAACAGAGGTGATCATTTCAGAAGGTCTACTGCTCTGCCAGCACTCTGATTACCTTTAGCTTCCAGGAATGTAATGACCTGCCAGTGTTGCTAATCCATTGCACAGTTGGGCACAGCCTCCTCCTCTTCTTCTTCCACCTCCATCAACACAAAAGAGCTGTTTAGACTAAATATAGACACACTCACCTGTCACTTCATTGGTTACACCTTGCTAGTACAAGGTTGGGCCCTTTTGCCTTAAATCTGCTGATCCATATTGGCACAATAGCATTAAGCAGCTGCTGCAGATTTGTCGGATACACATCCATGATGCAAATCTCCTGTTCCACCACATCCCAAATGTGCTCTATTGCATATAGAGTTGCGATCAGAAGTTTCCATGCACTCATCATGGGCATGAATGTCACGGTACTTTGGGGCTTTTAATGATTTATTTTAACTGCTCTTTTTCTAGGGTGGAATGATTGTACAGCATACATCTTTAATGACTGAAAGGCAATAATTGGGTGCACATGTTTGAATTTATTTGAGATTTTCTCTATGTTCTCTTGCTTTAGGTGCTGTTCTGTGGTGAGTATTGCTCAGATCTTTTAATTAATTTATGTGTTTCACTTAAAATTTCTGTAATGTATAATTTTAAGAGGTATATGTGTAATTATAAATAATTATAAATAATATTCTAAGATCTAATATATAATTAACATCTTGAATTAGCACGTGTGATGACTGCCTTGCTTTGACTCATTTGTGTAGGATCTCAATATTTGAGTACTATAATTCAAAAGTCTTCATCACACTTTTCTTTGAACTAATTTGATTTACTTCTTATTCTCAGAGTTAAGAAGGAAACATGCTGCATGCTGTACTCTCTGTGGTGAAAATGAATGAATGGCTTTAAGACTAATGCATAATTTTGATATTTTACAGATCTCTAAAATTTCCCCTTTCAGTCTCCACTTTGCCCTGAGCATCCCTGCACAGGCTCTGTGTTATTTGTGAGTTTTAAAGCTGAATTTACCACATTCATATACTGTATGATGATGTAGTAAATGTATTTAATCCCCCCTCCCATATATGTAAATGTGGATGAAAATAGAGTAAAATAATTGCTGCCCTAAAACGGTGTGAAATATAGGAAGCAATCTGTTAAGACAAATATTTTTATTTCTTTTAAACAATTTAAACTTCCACTTCTACACTCCTGGGTGACTCCAGTGGGTGTGTCGATACTATCATACTGACTTCCCCAGACTCTAAGACATTCAGCCCATCCAGCTAAAGAACATTTTCTTCCAGCATCTTACATGTTGCTTCAACTTCTGAGGAATTGAGAGCCTCATAACCAAAGCTCCTCTGACACCAGACCCTCTCAAAATACAGAGATGCCTGTGACAACCCAGAGGGCATCAGGACTGCCCTTTGGTCTTTCAAGAGTCAGAAAACTCTGGAATAGCTGCTGCTTTGTTCTTTGGACTGCTGTACACTTTGTACCTCTGAGTGTTCTCCTGAGTTTAAGGATACCTTTGAGTGGCCACAGCTGCCATCTAGCTGGTCTCGGGGCTAGAAGGCAACATACTTTCAAAGGAAACACTAAAGATACTGAGTGGTCCCAATCCCACTTAACTACTTTGCTGTGAGATATTTTGCTAATTTTCCATCTGTTGCCATAGCGCTACTTCATGATGGCTTTAAAAACCACAAAAATTCAAAGAAACCTTAATGGCTTATGGTGTTGCATTAGAGGTCCAGGAGTGTTTTTTAGTGCTGTGTTATATTATTGACTGGACGCCCACTTTGGTAACAGTGTAATATTGAGAAAATACAGATACTTGGTAAGTGAAGTATGGTTTGTTTATTACCTCAATGTTTTAAAAAGTGCTTAGAATAAAAATTGTAACTAGTATTAGTTAAACAAGTATTTATAAGTGCAGTTTGAGCTTAATAACACTAATAGCACTACAAACATGTTAAACAGTGGTTTAGCAGCTATAAAAATGGAATAAGTATTATAACAAAAAAACGAAATAATTTATTGGTTTAACATAAGGTCAATAAATCACTCAGTATAAAAAAGTTCAAACGGAAGCGTAAGCATTTCATGTTAAATGAACATGAGATAATTATAAAGACATGAATGAAACAAAATGTAAAAATCATGTTTATCTAACAAATTAAAATTGTGTAATTACAGAATAGAAACGTATTCATTCACACAGAAATATTTTTTCAAGTCAATCCAACAGATTTTTTTCAGTGAGCGGTGTCATGCTGTTTAAACCAAATTCTCAACCTGATAACTGAAGCTGCAATGTTTTTTACCTCACCCACTAGTAGATGGAGGGACGTTATGTTTTTGGCTCCACTGGACTGTCTGTCTGTCTGTCAACGGGATAACTTGGAAAATTAAGAACAGATTTTCATTAACATTTCTGGAGTTGTTGGGGATGGTACAAGTAACAAATGATTAAATTTAGCTGAACCTGATGGAGTATCTAAGTACCTGAGTGGTATATATTGCAGTGTAGTATTGGCACATTAACAGTTTGGGGTGGGTGAGGTATGTGTTCTATTGAGTGCCCTTCTATTTTTTTTTTTTTTTCTGTTTTTTCTTTTTTTAACTTTCTTGACTTGCAAGAATAAAAACAAATTAAAACAGATTTCCGATTCAGCACATTTTTATTTTCCTATGTTTTTGGATTTTAGGATCTTTAAAGAGCGATTTTTCTTTTTTCCTTTATTGACATGTTGTTTTATTTAGTAGGTGCAGAATCATAACATGATTTCCAAACTTGAGATTAAAAAAGATGAATTCTTTCTGGTTTGAGATTAGATAGCAGTGAATAGTTTGACATAAAAACTAGTAAATTGTAACATTAATCATACTCTAACTGTACACAACAGCAACTTCCTTTAGTCTCTCTATTGTTTTGTGAGCAGGAGCAACTGTAACACAATACACAGTATATAAGACAAAGCTTGGCTCTGCCCTGGGCATAGGAACAATGGGGCACATATGAGGGCAACACTCTAGAGATTTCAGACAATACTGAGCACTACCAGCCTTCACCCACTCTGACTTTTTTTAAAGTTTTAAAGCATCTCCTTGCACAATAGGACTTCTCCCTGCACATTTTTACAGCTTTCTTTCTAAGTTTAAAGAACATGGACCTCTCTGTGAAGAGTCTTAGAGTGGATACGTTTATGCTTTTACGTCTCACCTGATGAGTGAACCCTTTTGATGAAAAATTACTGTATACAATTCATTCATTCTTTTTCTAGAAATGCAATTGGCCCCGTGTCATTTATAATGTTTTGCAAATGAGCTCACTGATTTTGCTAATTCCAGGGGCCGATGTCATTGCAAGCTAATGGGCCAAAAAATGCTGGCATCTTGTAATTTTAAAGCCTTTATTGTGAAAGTACAAATTTTTGATGCGTTGACCAATGTGCCAGTGAAACTATGACACATTTTTATGCGAGACTCGGTTGAAAATGGACTTGCCAAGTTTTGTTTTATGTGGAGAAAAGTATTACTTTGAATAACTGCAAAATCTGCACAGTTTCACATTTTCCTCCCCACATTGTCGAGATTATTCTTGCTGCTATTAAACTCACTGAAAGAGATCCTGAAAAGCCTGTTGCTGATCATGCAGTATCCTCATTTTCCATGACAGGCATTGGATATTAAATACACAATTATTTTTTTACTTTTAGTTTTGGAGTAAAATGGCACATAGTCCAGAATTGCATTGAGCAGAGGCAGTACCACTGGGTTTATCAATCCCAGCAGGAACACTCACTTAAAGTAACCTATTGCCTAAAGACATAGAGTCACATCTGTGGTATAAGTGTCAATATAAGTGCCAATATATTGATAGAATACCAGACTTTCTCAAGTACAAGTAGCCTGAATCAGAGTGTGATTAAAATGGAAAGCGTGCCTCCCCTGTGACACAGAATACAATTCTGAGATGTTTCAAAAACCCTAATCACTTGGTTGCAATGGGAAGCACATTCCTTCACAGTTGCGGCCATGAACAACACGGATTAGAGGCTGAGGATCAGAGTGTGATGCCTCAATTGGAATACAGTCTGTCTGTCTGCATACCAAACAGCTAATTCTGGGGCCTGTGCTCCCGTGAATTCTCTCACATAAAGACTTCAGTCACAGACTGACCCATAGACATTGTAATGGCTGCTAATGTCAGAGTGCGGCTCTTAACGAGAGAAACCAGCTGGGAATAATTTCATGGGCTTTAAACCGCAATCAGTACCCCACAGTTTCAGCAATGAGAGAGAGAGAGAAAAAGAAGCAGTCATATTGTATTGTGCAGTAAGTTTCATTCAAATATTTACTTTATTATCTTCTGTGACATTAAGTCATTTGACGTAGCTATTTAATCAATTTCATGGATTTTTTTTTCTTGTCATAGCCCACCCTCGTCTGCTGCGGTGAGAGGTGTGCCAATCACCTGGAGATTAATCGGCGTTATGGAAACCAATAATAATAAAGGACTACTAATGAAAAGTCTGTACAGAGTTAAGAGCAATCAAAGTGTAGGTATAAGTCCAGA
>JAMQGT020008784.1:0-29700 GCA_024447675.2 Pterophyllum scalare | reverse complement strand
ACAAACATGCTCTTTAATAATGTATAGTATTGCTAAATTCACACTGGATTCTGCAGTAAGTGATTCACTTTTGGCGTTTTTTTGCACTTTGGCACCTACAGGGCTTCATTTATTCAGTCCATGAGTTTTTTTCACTTTGGTTCTTTACCAGTACCCAAATCTTATTAACCATCCGTGTTACAAGTTACTGTATTTATTTATTTATTTATTTTTAAAGCCTGTCGTGTCTGGCAGATTTTGCAGCCAGAACTGCGAGTCTGAATACACTGTTGTGCCAGACGTATTTACTCTTCCAAGATGAGCTCTATAGATTCTCTACAGGCTCCTCTTATTAATGTTTCTCCTTTTATTTTATTTATTTATTTGTGTTATTTTTCCCACACATATAGTTGTGTCCTTGTAATGCCAGAGTTGAGAGGCTGAGAAGAAAAAAGAGAGAAAGGTTAGAGAATAGGAAAATGGGATAGCGAGAATAGAGTACAAGCAAATAAACCACAAAAAGATAAAACAACATACAAAAAAAAAAAACAATACCTGGAAAAATAAATTTATAAGGAAAAAACAAAAACAGAAATGAAGCATGGCTACACAAACCAACAATCCTGCTATGCCGTGACTGCATGAGTAAGCACGAGTGTCTGTGTCCATGTCATGTACTGTACTAACAAGGGTGGAAATCGCGCAGCTCTGCCCACCAGAAGCCTGAGATGGATCGAGAAAGATCCAGGACACCCAGGTTGTTCGCAACCCATCAGAAGCACTGAAGGCCCGTGGCCACACACTCCAACCGCATGCCAGACAACCGCATGGGCAAGCGGTTGTCTGGCATGCGGTTGCAGATGAAGTTACACGCTACTGTTGATGTTAATTTACATTAAAAGTTTGATTTTTTAGACTATCGGTTTGCAATTATAGCAAAGACATTTTAAAGTAAATGGACAGGTTCTTATTTAGAGCTTTTCTACTCGAGCACTCTATGTAACATGCCTCATTCAGCCATCCATACATACTTTTTCTCTATGCCTGAGAGCTTTCAACCTAACATTCACCACTTCAATGAACACATTGGAAGCAACTTGGGGTTCAGTATCTTGCCCAATGATACTCTGGCATAGTGAGTGGTGCAGCTGGGATTGAATCACCAACCTTCAGATTCAGTAGGGGACCTGCTCTACTTCCTGAGCTATACTATAATTATATGATGTATAAAGTGTTTGAGTTGTTATTAGCAATCATTTTCTCCATTTAAGAAAGAGCCTAATGAACCAAACATGAACATATTCTGCACTATTTGGTCAGCAGGTGAGTTTAACCTTCTAACATCTGCCAGTGTCCCAGTTACCTGTTTAGGACTAGGGTGAGTGTTGGGTTCACTTCTACCACTTCATCTGAAATTTTCATCAGTTTGGTATTTTAGGTATTAAGGCAAAATCAACTTTATGCAGTCAATAGATAAGTTCTGGGTGGACATTGCAACATCTTCACTTCAACTTATTGCCTGAATATGATTTTAGTGTGAACTGAAATTGGAGGTCCAGATTGTATAGAGAAGGGGACAAACAAAAACATTTTATCTTCTGCCAACATCACTGCTGTTTGCTGTTTAGAGAACTGATTACTTGATCCAGTCAGCCATGGTATTGTCTTCCATTTGGGAGGTGAAAAAGGAGTCTCCACGTTTGAGGGCTAATCGAAAATTAATGAGCTCGGCATCAACAGGCTCTGATCTGTGCGGAAAAGTTTGACTCTTTATTCAGCTTTGGAGAAAGGTAAGGAGAGGAACACCAACGGTTTCCTGAGGTGCAGTGCTGTGCAAGAGGTTGATGATGTGTTGCCACATCCATTACTCATCTTCGAGCTAACTTTTATCCTTGTCTGTGCACCCATGATCATCTTCATGAAGTCCATAGAGGTACATCCCAGCGCACTTTGTTTGAAGTTGTGGGTCACTGGAAATAATTCAAGATGGAAAACACTGAACAACAGTGTAGCTAATGAATGCAAAATAAACCTGCAGAAAAACAATTTAGATAAAAGCTTGTGGATATATTTGAAGCATGTCTTCCATCTCTGCAAACTCAATGTGGAACCATACGTTCCAGGTGTCACAGTGGACTCGTTTGTCAGTAGCATCATCTGCTGGGCCAAGTGGGATCATTTCCTGGCAGATGGTATGGGGGCTCCCAGCTTGTGCAGCCAGAGGTGACTACATCCTCCATTTTTCAGTGTCTTCTACACACCTTTACCAATCCATTTTCCATGGTGCAAACTTTCAGTTTAGGAACTTGGTCTCTCTGTATTGCATGGGTAGTACTGAAGGCATCAAAAAGGGAGAGTGCTTTGGTTGTTTACAACAAAAATATTCTCAAGGGGCTTATATTGTAATGAAAAGACCCGGCAATAGTCGGGGGAGAGCACCAATTATGTAATGATCCCACTGAGCAAGAACCTGGCAGCGGTGCGGAGGAAATACTCCTCACTAGAAAGCAGTTCCTGGAAAAGCCAGGCTCAATGAGGGCCATAAGCCAACTTATTTGGTTTTAGGGTGAAAGGAAGACATAAAAGAGGTGGATAGAGAGGGAAAAGAAACAGCATGACTAAGAATAGACTACAGGACAGAATAAAGTTTGCCAGACTCAGTTTGTAAACTTAATTAAAAACAGTTTTAACCTTAATGTTAAAAGAAGAGAGGTGGAAAGTTTCGATGAAAGCAAAGATGTGATGCTTTGAAAACATAATTGAAGCCCTCCTCTTCAAGTGAGTGAAGAGTAATTTAAAGCGTCTTTGGGTACCTTGAAAAGCGCTATATAAGAGTAAGGCATTATTATTATTATTATTATAACCTAGTCAGGAGCATTTTATGTTCAGTGTTTTCATTTTTAAATCAACTGGAAGCACCACATGTCCACTGACTCTTATTTACAACATGTTTTGCTGTAAGTGCAGAGTACATCCTCTCCATACATTTTATTTGTGCAAATTCTACCTGGATAAAGGATAAGAAGGATAAGAATATATAATGTATACATAAGAACATGTATTACAATGCAGTGAAATGAAGCCTAATCTTAACCCTACCTGTTGGGTGGTAAGTGGTTAACTTCTGTTCTAATAAGAATAAGCACATGGTAACATGGTCTCATTTTATCCTGTATAGATCCCACTAATTAAACTGCTTCTTCACATTGAGTTTTCCTTAACCTGAAACTTGAGATAAGCCATTTGGCAAAGGTGATTAGAACTTTGCTTTTTCATTTTCCCAACTAGGAAAAGCTAAAGATATACTTTTGAAACACAGTAATAGTAAACAGAAAGTTTAGGAGAAGGTTTTACATATTAGCACATAGTAAAAAATACAACATGAGGTGAGCAACAACAACACAGGAAATATTACACCATGTCATTATTTATTTAACAAAAACTAAGCCAAACTGCAGAAGCTGTGTGTGAACAACTATGTGCACCCTATGATTCAGTAGCTTGTACTGTAGAACTTCTTTTAGAAGAAGTAACTTTAAGTAACTTGCAGTAATTGTTTTCTGAATGACTTTATCAATCTCTCACATGGTTGTGGAGGAACTTTAAAAATGTTGCTTCAGTTTTTGAGGTTTGCAGGGATTCTTTTATGCACCGCTCTCTTAAGGTCCTGCCACAGCATTTCAGTCATAATAAGGGCTGGACTTTGGGCCACTGCAACAGCCTGAGTCTTTTTTTTTTTTTTTTTTTGTCAGCTATTCTGTTGTAGATATGAGTCTGTGCTTGGGACCATTGTCCTGTTGCACAGCCCATTTTTGGGCAAGCTTAAGCTGTTGGACAGATAGTCTCACATTTGACTCTACATTATTTTGGGATACAGAGGAGTTCATGGTTTATGTAATGCCTACAAGATACCCAAGTCCTGCCCAAAACTTACCACTCCACTCCAAAATCAGTGGCAAAGGGTCTTATGCAGTGTATCCAAATCTGAAATTTTTGGTTCAGATCATCATCAGTACATCTGGAGATAGGTATAATGGTGATGAGATGAGTTGAGCTCTGTCACAGTTTGGGGCTGCATGTCAGCCAGTGGTGTTGAGAATCCTGTCAAAACTGATGGAATTATGAAAACAGAAATGTAGCATCAGATTTTGATCCACCATATAAGAGCATCTGGACAGCTTCAGACTGGCAACAGCTTAAAGGTAAAGATAAAAGCATACCCGAAATGATAAACACACAATGGAACACTATCAGTCATGGATTTGCCACCCAGGAACCCAGACCTCAACATTATTGAATTAGTATGGGTTCATGACAGAGAACAAAACAAAAGGCAGTCAACATCCAAAGAAGAACTTTAAAATGTCCTCCAAGAAGCCTGGCGAGCCTGTCTCAGAGTTTTGAGACTAAAAAATGGTGATAGCAAATATTGAATCAAGCTTAGTAGACTTCTAAAAACTTACTCAGTTTTTGCCTTATATACTGTGGTTCCAGGTATGCATGTGTTTCATTAAATTGCTACAAAGTTGTTGTGGAGTAGTTTAATGCTTGAAGTAAAAGGAGATAAAAGAGGACATTTTAGAACTTGTGTAACAGCTGCCACAACTACTAAGTATTTGCTTAGGGGAAATCCCAGACAGAAAAGTTTTTTGGGTTCCAGTCCCACTTAAAAATCTAACGTAAAGTAGACTTGGAAAATGACGCACAGTTTTTTGCTTTTGGAGTCAAGAGGTCATGTCAGGATTTGTTTGAAATCTGATTTAAATGGTCTGTAGAAGAGAAGCAAGGTTTTTGTTACATGCACTTATTACAGAAACATATTATTGCATCCATATTTTAGTATGAATGTTCTGCCTTTAAAACCCTGTTTTCATGGGGAAAGAAGCTGTCATATACTGGCAGCCTGCTGGCATCTTAAATATTGGTATTCTAATGAGAACAAGCTTTACATTTATTTTCATTACAGCAGATGAGAAAGAGAGTTTGACAGCATTATTCATGGGACATATCAGCTTTTCTTTTTGGTCCCTTTTAATTAATATTTCTGTTTTTTGGAAAATGAAAAAGTAGGAAAAAAGACTGAAGGATACAGAAAGGCATTGAGTATTCCAGCTGTATATACAGATGTGATGTGTCAGACTTTTTTTTAACAATATATAGTGTCCTTTGTAAAACTGACTGAAATGCTGCAATGATATTTCAGGCAGCAGCCACTTCTTAAGTAGGGCAGTGCCAATGCAGCAAAACAATGGCAACCAGTGCTATAAAAATGGGATGTAAAAACATATTTCAGAAGAAGCGTGTAAAATACACATTCATGCACATGTAACACATGCACACACACACATGCACACACACACACACACACACACACACACACACACACACACACACACACACACAAACACACATATATATGAATGCACACACAAAGGGACCTCGTGGCACAGCAGCTGAGATAAAGCTAAGTCAAAGTGACAGCTTCTTCTTTCTGAGTCACAATAAATGTACTAATATCTGCACTCTCAGTCTTGCTGTCTCTTTCTCTGACCTCTCTGCTATTCAGAGAAAATAAACTAATATTTATGGTCACATTCTCATTCTACCCTCCCACCCCATTTCCATCACATGAGCTAACATTCTTCAGTGCCTCTTTCTTTTAAGTTTTCATACTTTGTCTCATGCTTTGGCTTCATTTTTAGCTGCCAAAAATTTACAAGTAGATTTTTAATATAATTTAGCCATGCACCCAGCACAATATCAATGTAGAACAGTGCATTGGTCCACCACTTTGCTCCAGACAAAAATATCAAACTACTGAATATTACAAACTAGAATCCTAACTCTTTGTAGGGTTGGGTACATTGACATGTTAATGTTTATTGACATTAAAGCATTACACCTACATTTAACCATCACAACCAATAAACTCTAAACTGCGGGTGCTAACATAGCTCACTGACTGAGCAGGTGACCCATGCTGAAAGGCTACTGCAGAAGAGAGTCGGCACATTAGCTGACCCTCAGATTCAGGAGGAAGAATGTGTTTTTTGTCCTGCTTGTCAACCTCTGGTCTTCATCCTTACTAAGTCAGTTGATGGTGTGTAGGAGTTTACCCCAATGAGTCTACATGTGCTTTGTAGACTTGGACAAGGCATTCAGCCATGTCCTTTTGGGTGTCTTATTGGGGGTGCTTGGGGACTATGGGGTATCTGGCTTGTTGTTGCAGATTCTGTTTGGTCTCTGTACAACCCGAGAAAACAGGTTTTTTCTCAGCAGTTGCATTAATAAGAGGCCTTGGGGTCTTTTTGCAGATGATGTGGTTGTGTTTGGTTTCAACAGGTGGTGCCTTGCAGCTCTCACTGGGGTGGTTTGCAGATGAGTATGAAATGGCAGGAATTAGGATTAGCACGTCATAGCCTAGTTCTCAGCCAGAAAAGGGTAGAATGCCCACTTCTGTTCAAGAAGGAGTTAGAAGACTGACAGACCCATTGCTGCAGCATCTGCAGTGATGTGGATGCTGCGCCAATCTGTTGCGGTGAACAGTGAGCTGAGCACAAAAGCAAAGCTGTCAATGTTCCAGGAAAATCTGTTTTCCCACTTTTAAATATGGTGAGTAGTGATCAAAAGAATGAGACTGCAAATACAAGTGGTGGAAATGAGGTTTCTCAAAGGGTGGTTTGTCTCTATGGGATGTCTGGGCTTCACCTTACTGATAGGGAAAGGTTGCTACTCCTCGACATCAAAAGGAGCCAATTGAGGTGGTTCAGGCATCTGATTAGGATGCTTCCTGAGCATGTCCTAAAAGGAGAAGACTCCAGGGCAGACTCAGTGTCATGGAGAGGATCACGTCTCTTTGCTGGCTTAGGAATGCCTCAGTGTCCTTATAGATGAGCTGGAGGAGGTGATTGGGGAGAGGGAGGTCTTGGCATCTCTACTTAGATTGCTGCCCTGAGACCCTAACCTGAATAAATGGCAGAAAATGAAAGGACGGATGGATGGATGGATGGATGGATGGATGGATGGATTGATGGATGGATGTAAGTTAGATTAATTCATTAAACTATACAGAATAAAGTGCAGTACAAATGAATGGGTAAATTTGGCTAGTACTCTCAAGTGCTTCAAGTGGACAGTAAGTGTAAAAAATCTAAATATAAGTGCAGGTCCAATTGATTTCACCAGTTGACATTGCAGACTGCAATATGCTAAACCCACATTCTTTCTAATGACCAGCATGGGGTTTCCTGCTGGCATTTAATTACAGTCTATGCAGTACCACAAAGATTTAACACACATGTTCAAAAAAGAAAAATATAAGCCTGGCTTGAATAAGCAATATGGATAAAAGCTGTTCAATTCAAGTAATGGAAACAGCAGCAGAAAGCTATCATAAACAAATAAACTCTGAGTGAAAATAATTGAGTACAGATGGGATTATGTGTGCTATTATAGCTAACATGATCAATTCAGCCCAGTGCACATTGTGAAGAATTTATCAACCCAACAGGAAAATGTGGGGGAAGTGTTGAGTTTGCATTTATTCCTAATTAAAATAGGAGCGGATGAGACAACAGGGAGGTAAATTACAAAACTATAATAAGATTCATTACAAAACAAGGAATTAAAAAGGAAGGCTTTGGGTTTTTACTGATTCTCCTTCAGTGAGAAAATATTAACAAGTCACTCAAATGTTGAAATCTTCTTTCAGACATGTCCAAAAACTGTAAGAGCCCCATATCAGCCCCTGTTCGTTAACTTTATTAAATAATTCTAGCTGTCACACAGCAGTAGGATCCGTGTTGTGTCTCCAATGTGTAAAGGCGCTGCTAGCTAAATTATTTACATCTTTTGATGTGTCACTGAGATCTTAGAGTTGGTTTATTATCCTAAAAGCTTTTCTTCCCAGCAAATGAGTGGGTTTTAGTTATAGTTAATTTAGGTGGCTGTGGCTCAGGAGGTAGAGCAGGTCAGTCATTAACTGCAATGTTGGAGATTCAGTCCGAGGACCCCCAGTCTGCATTTAAGAGCATCCTTCGACAAGATACAGAACTCTCAACAGACTGTGTCTGTAAGATCATGACAAAGTAAACAATGTATATAGAGAATAAGCACAATGTGAATACAGTAGGTGAGGGAACAACAAGGGTGTAATGAAAGAAGTGGCCTCTTCAAAAATTCAGTGAGATTTTGGGTGAACAGGCTTGTTAATTAAAAGTACTCGTAACTATAAAACAGATTTTGTTTTTTTTTTTTGCTCCAGTGTACAAAATCCCCTAAAAGCATCACGCGCAGGCAATCATTAAATTCCTGTTATAAAGATACACTCACTTAATGTATCTGTGATTGTCTCTGATAGTGGGTTGCAGTTTTCTTGAGGACTACTCATCAAAGTTACATGAGTGCATGATTGTCAAGTGTTTTGTTTCAGGAATGATTAATGCATTAAACAAAGTAAAAACATGTCACAATTATCTTTTTGAGACCCATGCTGATGTCATGGTCCTCCAGCCTTCCTCTGCTGGCTAACACATTCTCTCTCTCCTCTCTGCATTCTCTTTCTTTCCTCTGTGTGTGTGTGTGTGCATGTGTGTGTGTGTGTGTGTGTGTGTATGTGTGTGTGTGGCTGATGGAGTTAACCACATCTTGTGTTCCAGAGGCGGGCTTACCTTGACTCCCGCCCTTCAATCCACACACCTGTGAGTAATGATGTTACCTGTCGGTAAATGCCTGTTTCGTGGTGTGCTGTTCAAGAAAAAGGAAGACCTTCAGTCAACACTGGATCGTTAAGTTGGAACAGTGGAGTTCAGATCATCAGAGTGATGAAATACTGTAAAAGTTAAAACTGCTCTAATTTTTTTCACAGCCTTTCAAAGGGCTTTTAGAGGATCTAGGGTTGGTTTTAGGGTTAAAGTTCAATTCTGGTTTAGGTTAGGGCTAGCATTTATTGCTGCCCTTGTCAGGGTTAAGAGACTTGGGAATGCATTCATGTCTAAGAATATCCTCACAAAGACAGTCAAACAAACATGCCTGTGTGTGAGCCCCATCCCTTACACACAGAGTAAGGGATGGGAGCAGACAGCAGTGGCTCTAGAGTAAACACTGGTAACAGAGAATAACTTATGAGAAACAGTTACCCAGATAATGTCAGACTGCATGCTGAACTTACAGTGATACAAAATACAAGTAACAGACTACAAGTTTGAAGCAAATTAAACAAAAGGGTGTTGACACAGTCAAAGAACAGATGGAAGGAATCATAAAAGAGATACGTGAAATTATTAGGAGGCTGATGAGATTCTTATGATGTAAAAAAGTCAATATCAAATACATTATATTGCCAAAAGTATTCACTTGTCTGCCTTCACAAGCATATAAACTTGAATGACATCCTATTCTTAATCCAGAGGGTTTAATGTGATGTCATCCCACCCTTTGCAGCTATAACAGCTTCAGCTCTTCTGGGAAGGCTTTCCACAAGGTTTAAAAGTGTGTTTATGGTAATCTATCACCATTCTTCCAGAAGCACATTTGTGGAGTCAGACACTGATGTTGGACGAGAAGGCCTGGCTCACAGTCTCCACTCTAATTCATCCTAAAGGTGTTCTATTGGGTTGAGGTCAGGTCAAGTTCTTCCTGACTTTAGCTCAGGAGGTAGAACAGGTCACCTACTAATCGGAAGATTGGTGGTTTTTATCCCTGGCTGCTCAAGTCTGCGTGCCAAAGAATTCTTGGGCAAGATACTGAACCCCAAGTTGTTCTCTGATGCAACTGTTGGAGTGTGAAGGTTAGATAGAAAGCAGTTAGCCACAGAAAGAGGTGCTTCTATGAGTATGGGTCAATGAGGCATGTGGTTTGAGTGCTCAAAGTAGAGTAGAAAAGCGCTATATAAGAATCAGTCCATTTACCAAACTTGCTCATCCATGTCTTTATGGACCTTGCTTTGAGCACTGAACTGTTTCGACAAAATTGGGAACATGAAATTGTCCAAAATGTCTTTGTATCCTGAAGCATTAAGACTTCCTTTCACTGGAACTAAGGGCCTGAGCAAACTCCTGAAAAACAACCCCACACCATAATCCCCCCTCCACCAAACTTTACAGCACAATGGAGTCAGACAACTACTGTTCTCCTGGGAACCACCAAACCCAAACTTGTGCGTTGCATTGCCAGACAAATAAACGTGATCCATCACTCCAGCAAACTGCTCTAGAGTCCAGTGGTGGCATGCTTCACACTGCTGTACCCGATGGTTTGCGTTGTCCTTGGTGATGTAAGGCTTGGATGCAGCTGCTTGGCCATGGAAACCCATTCCATGAAGCTCTCTATGAACTGTTCTTGAGCTAATCTGAAAACCACATGCTCTGTCATTTTACATGGCCTACCACATTGTGGCTGAGTTGCTGTCATTCCCAATCATTTCCTCTTTGAAATAATACCACTAAGAGCTGGCTGTAGGATATTTAGTGGCAAGGAAATTTCACTGGACTTGTTGTACAGGTGGCATCCTATCACAGTACCATGCTGAAATTCACTGAGCATCCTCAGAGTGACCCATTCTTTCACAAATGTTTGTAGAAGCAGTCTGCATGCCTAGGTGCTTGGTTTTAAACACCTGTGGTCATGGAAGTGATTGTAACACCTGAATTTAGTGATTCGGATGAAGGAGTGAATACTTTTGCCAATATAGTGCATGCCATCTGTGTTTGAATTCTTAACTGAAATTTATTTGCTTATATTTACCTGAGAGTACATGTCAGTCAAACCTGAGCTGAGATCTTATGTGTGTATAAATAGGATTTCAGCTGTGGACTCAGTTGCAGTGCAGATGGTTGCTAAGCTACAGTTTACTGTATACAGTTTGACTGTCATAACCCATTGTAACAGAGGCAGATTGCTGTCATAATAGAAAATAAACCCATATTATTCTGTCATATTGTGAAAATGAGTGTGTTGTATCAAGACATAAACAGAGCCTGCAGGTGGATGCATTCATTCTAGCACCGTAAAGAACCATGCCATTCAGACACACCTCGGTATGGACACAAATGCAAAAGTGGCTTAGTTAGTTGTTTATTTGTTTTGACATCAGAAAAATATCAGTCTTATACCTACAGTTCCACTGCAGCAATTCCACACCCATGCTGGGGCTCTGTGTAGCTATGTTCCGACACAGCATTGCCTGGAGCTAAATGTTACCATCTCACCATGTTCCTAAGCTTAGTGTGTTATTTTACAGTGCTGGTTATTCAAATCTTCAAGGCTCTTGAAAGTCCTTGAATAAAGTTTAAAATTTATGGTCTTAAGAATGTCAATCAAAATAATATTGATGATGCTCAGTTAGAGGCAAACACAGGAGTCTTCAGAATAAATAAAAATGCACCAGTAACTGACTTTAGCTAATGTTGCACAGTTGTAATATGACAATTTATGATAGCCAACATCCACTGTAAGTTTGATAAGCTCTTAAATGAACACAAGATTACTGCAAATCTGCCACTGTTGATATTGATAACATAATGAACCTTAAAGTGCGGACAGTCTTGCTCTTACTGTAGTTGAGAAAAGACTGGTGATTTTTCCACAGGATTGCTGTGATGTGTCTGCTGTCTTTCGTCTAAATGTTGAATTATGCTTGCTTGTGTTCCATGTTAAACTTAGAAGATGGCTTTGACATGGAACACAAGCAAGCATAATTCAACATTTAGACGAAAGACAGCAGACACATCACAGCAATCCTGTGGAAAAATCACCAGTCTTTTCTCAACTACAGTAAGAGCAAGACTGTCCGCACTTTAAGGTTCATTATGTTATCAATATCAACAGTGGCAGATTTGCAGTAATCTTGTGTTCATTTAAGAGCTTATCAAACTTACAGTGGATGTTGGCTATCATAAATTGTCATATTACAACTGTGCAACATTAGCTAAAGTCAGTTACTGGTGCATTTTTATTTATTCTGAAGACTCCTGTGTTTGCCTCTAACTGAGCATCATCAATATTATTTTGATTGACATTCTTAAGACCATAAATTTTAAACTTTATTCAAGGACTTTCAAGAGCCTTGAAGATTTGAATAACCAGCACTGTAAAATAACACACTAAGCTTAGGAACATGGTGAGATGGTAACATTTAGCTCCAGGCAATGCTGTGTCGGAACATAGCTACACAGAGCCCCAGCATGGGTGTGGAATTGCTGCAGTGGAACTGTAGGTATAAGACTGATATTTTTCTGATGTCAAAACAAATAAACAACTAACTAAGCCACTTTTGCATTTGTGTCCATACCGAGGTGTGTCTGAATGGCATGGTTCTTTACGGTGCTAGAATGAATGCATCCACCTGCAGGCTCTGTTTATGTCTTGATACAACACACTCATTTTCACAATATGACAGAATAATATGGGTTTATTTTCTATTATGACAGCAATCTGCCTCTGTTACAATGGGTTATGACAGTCAAACTGTATACAGTAAACTGTAGCTTAGCAACCATCTGCACTGCAACTGAGTCCACAGCTGAAATCCTATTTATACACACATAAGATCTCAGCTCAGGTTTGACTGACATGTACTCTCAGGTAAATATAAGCAAATAAATTTCAGTTAAGAATTCAAACACAGATGGCATGCACTATATTGGCAAAAGTATTCACTCCTTCATCCGAATCACTAAATTCAGGTGTTACAATCACTTCCATGACCACAGGTGTTTAAAACCAAGCACCTAGGCATGCAGACTGCTTCTACAAACATTTGTGAAAGAATGGGTCACTCTGAGGATGCTCAGTGAATTTCAGCATGGTACTGTGATAGGATGCCACCTGTACAACAAGTCCAGTGAAATTTCCTTGCCACTAAATATCCTACAGCCAGCTCTTAGTGGTATTATTTCAAAGAGGAAATGATTGGGAATGACAGCAACTCAGCCACAATGTGGTAGGCCATGTAAAATGACAGAGCATGTGGTTTTCAGATTAGCTCAAGAACAGTTCATAGAGAGCTTCATGGAATGGGTTTCCATGGCCAAGCAGCTGCATCCAAGCCTTACATCACCAAGGACAACGCAAACCATCGGGTACAGCAGTGTGAAGCATGCCACCACTGGACTCTAGAGCAGTTTGCTGGAGTGATGGATCACGTTTATTTGTCTGGCAATGCAACGCACAAGTTTGGGTTTGGTGGTTCCCAGGAGAACAGTAGTTGTCTGACTCCATTGTGCTGTAAAGTTTGGTGGAGGGGGGATTATGGTGTGGGGTTGTTTTCAGGAGTTTGCTCAGGCCCTTAGTTCCAGTGAAAGGAAGTCTTAATGCTTCAGGATACAAAGACATTTTGGACAATTTCATGTTCCCAATTTTGTCGAAACAGTTCAGTGCTCAAAGCAAGGTCCATAAAGACATGGATGAGCAAGTTTGGTAAATGGACTGATTCTTATATAGCGCTTTTCTACTCTACTTTGAGCACTCAAACCACATGCCTCATTGACCCATACTCATAGAAGCACCTCTTTCTGTGGCTAACTGCTTTCTATCTAACCTTCACACTCCAACAGTTGCATCAGAGAACAACTTGGGGTTCAGTATCTTGCCCAAGAATTCTTTGGCACGCAGACTTGAGCAGCCAGGGATAAAAACCACCAATCTTCCGATTAGTAGGTGACCTGTTCTACCTCCTGAGCTAAAGTCAGGAAGAACTTGACCTGACCTCAACCCAATAGAACACCTTTAGGATGAATTAGAGTGGAGACTGTGAGCCAGGCCTTCTCGTCCAACATCAGTGTCTGACTCCACAAATGTGCTTCTGGAAGAATGGTGATAGATTACCATAAACACACTTTTAAACCTTGTGGAAAGCCTTCCCAGAAGAGCTGAAGCTGTTATAGCTGCAAAGGGTGGGATGACATCACATTAAACCCTCTGGATTAAGAATAGGATGTCATTCAAGTTTATATGCTTGTGAAGGCAGACAAGTGAATACTTTTGGCAATATAATGTATTTGATATTGTCTTTTTTACATCATAAGAATCTCATCAGCCTCCTAATAATTTCACGTATCTCTTTTATGATTCCTTCCATCTGTTCTTTGACTGTGTCAACACCCTTTTGTTTAATTTGCTTCAAACTTGTAGTCTGTTACTTGTATTTTGTATCACTGTAAGTTCAGCATGCAGTCTGACATTATCTGGGTAACTGTTTCTCATAAGTTATTCTCTGTTACCAGTGTTTACTCTAGAGCCACTGCTGTCTGCTCCCATCCCTTACTCTGTGTGTAAGGGATGGGGCTCACACACAGGCATGTTTGTTTGACTGTCTTTGTGAGGATATTCTTAGACATGAATGCATTCCCAAGTCTCTTAACCCTGACAAGGGCAGCAATAAATGCTAGCCCTAACCTAAACCAGAATTGAACTTTAACCCTAAAACCAACCCTAGATCCTCTAAAAGCCCTTTGAAAGGCTGTGAAAAAAATTAGAGCAGTTTTAACTTTTACAGTATTTCATCACTCTGATGATCTGAACTCCACTGTTCCAACTTAACGATCCAGTGTTGACTGAAGGTCTTCCTTTTTCTTGAACAGCACACCACGAAACAGGCATTTACCGACAGGTAACATCATTACTCACAGGTGTGTGGATTGAAGGGCGGGAGTCAAGGTAAGCCCGCCTCTGGAACACAAGATGTGGTTAACTCCATCAGCCACACACACACATACACACACACACACACACACACACACACACACACACACACACAGAGGAAAGAAAGAGAATGCAGAGAGGAGAGAGAGAGAATGTGTTAGCCAGCAGAGGAAGGCTGGAGGACCATGACATCAGCATGGGTCTCAAAAAGATAATTGTGACATGTTTTTACTTTGTTTAATGCATTAATCATTCCTGAAACAAAACACTTGACAATCATGCACTCATGTAACTTTGATGAGTAGTCCTCAAGAAAACTGCAACCCACTATCAGAGACAATCACAGATACATTAAGTGAGTGTATCTTTATAACAGGAATTTAATGATTGCCTGCGCGTGATGCTTTTAGGGGATTTTGTACACTGGAGCAAAAAAAAAAAAAACAAAATCTGTTTTATAGTTACGAGTACTTTTAATTAACAAGCCTGTTCACCCAAAATCTCACTGAATTTTTGAAGAGGCCACTTCTTTCATTACACCCTTGTTGTTCCCTCACCTACTGTATTCACATTGTGCTTATTCTCTATATACATTGTTTACTTTGTCATGATCTTACAGACACAGTCTGTTGAGAGTTCTGTATCTTGTCGAAGGATGCTCTTAAATGCAGACTGGGGGTCCTCGGACTGAATCTCCAACATTGCAGTTAATGACTGACCTGCTCTACCTCCTGAGCCACAGCCACCTAAATTAACTATAACTAAAACCCACTCATTTGCTGGGAAGAAAAGCTTTTAGGATAATAAACCAACTCTAAGATCTCAGTGACACATCAAAAGATGTAAATAATTTAGCTAGCAGCGCCTTTACACATTGGAGACACAACACGGATCCTACTGCTGTGTGACAGCTAGAATTATTTAATAAAGTTAACGAACAGGGGCTGATATGGGGCTCTTACAGTTTTTGGACATGTCTGAAAGAAGATTTCAACATTTGAGTGACTTGTTAATATTTTCTCACTGAAGGAGAATCAGTAAAAACCCAAAGCCTTCCTTTTTAATTCCTTGTTTTGTAATGAATCTTATTATAGTTTTGTAATTTACCTCCCTGTTGTCTCATCCGCTCCTATTTTAATTAGGAATAAATGCAAACTCAACACTTCCCCCACATTTTCCTGTTGGGTTGATAAATTCTTCACAATGTGCACTGGGCTGAATTGATCATGTTAGCTATAATAGCACACATAATCCCATCTGTACTCAATTATTTTCACTCAGAGTTTATTTGTTTATGATAGCTTTCTGCTGCTGTTTCCATTACTTGAATTGAACAGCTTTTATCCATATTGCTTATTCAAGCCAGGCTTATATTTTTCTTTTTTGAACATGTGTGTTAAATCTTTGTGGTACTGCATAGACTGTAATTAAATGCCAGCAGGAAACCCCATGCTGGTCATTAGAAAGAATGTGGGTTTAGCATATTGCAGTCTGCAATGTCAACTGGTGAAATCAATTGGACCTGCACTTATATTTAGATTTTTTACACTTACTGTCCACTTGAAGCACTTGAGAGTACTAGCCAAATTTACCCATTCATTTGTACTGCACTTTATTCTGTATAGTTTAATGAATTAATCTAACTTACATCCATCCATCAATCCATCCATCCATCCATCCATCCATCCATCCATCCGTCCTTTCATTTTCTGCCATTTATTCAGGTTAGGGTCTCAGGGCAGCAATCTAAGTAGAGATGCCAAGACCTCCCTCTCCCCAATCACCTCCTCCAGCTCATCTATAAGGACACTGAGGCATTCCTAAGCCAGCAAAGAGACGTGATCCTCTCCATGACACTGAGTCTGCCCTGGAGTCTTCTCCTTTTAGGACATGCTCAGGAAGCATCCTAATCAGATGCCTGAACCACCTCAATTGGCTCCTTTTGATGTCGAGGAGTAGCAACCTTTCCCTATCAGTAAGGTGAAGCCCAGACATCCCATAGAGACAAACCACCCTTTGAGAAAACTCATTTCCACCACTTGTATTTGCAGTCTCATTCTTTTGATCACTACTCACCATATTTAAAAGTGGGAAAACAGATTTTCCTGGAACATTGACAGCTTTGCTTTTGTGCTCAGCTCACTGTTCACCGCAACAGATTGGCGCAGCATCCACATCACTGCAGATGCTGCAGCAATGGGTCTGTCAGTCTTCTAACTCCTTCTTGAACAGAAGTGGGCATTCTACCCTTTTCTGGCTGAGAACTAGGCTATGACGTGCTAATCCTAATTCCTGCCATTTCATACTCATCTGCAAACCACCCCAGTGAGAGCTGCAAGGCACCACCTGTTGAAACCAAACACAACCACATCATCTGCAAAAAGACCCCAAGGCCTCTTATTAATGCAACTGCTGAGAAAAAACCTGTTTTCTCGGGTTGTACAGAGACCAAACAGAATCTGCAACAACAAGCCAGATACCCCATAGTCCCCAAGCACCCCCAATAAGACACCCAAAAGGACATGGCTGAATGCCTTGTCCAAGTCTACAAAGCACATGTAGACTCATTGGGTAAACTCCTACACACCATCAACTGACTTAGTAAGGATGAAGACCAGAGGTTGACAAGCAGGACAAAAAACACATTCTTCCTCCTGAATCTGAGGGTCAGCTAATGTGCCGACTCTCTTCTGCAGTAGCCTTTCAGCATGGGTCACCTGCTCAGTCAGTGAGCTATGTTAGCACCCGCAGTTTAGAGTTTATTGGTTGTGATGGTTAAATGTAGGTGTAATGCTTTAATGTCAATAAACATTAACATGTCAATGTACCCAACCCTACAAAGAGTTAGGATTCTAGTTTGTAATATTCAGTAGTTTGATATTTTTGTCTGGAGCAAAGTGGTGGACCAATGCACTGTTCTACATTGATATTGTGCTGGGTGCATGGCTAAATTATATTAAAAATCTACTTGTAAATTTTTGGCAGCTAAAAATGAAGCCAAAGCATGAGACAAAGTATGAAAACTTAAAAGAAAGAGGCACTGAAGAATGTTAGCTCATGTGATGGAAATGGGGTGGGAGGGTAGAATGAGAATGTGACCATAAATATTAGTTTATTTTCTCTGAATAGCAGAGAGGTCAGAGAAAGAGACAGCAAGACTGAGAGTGCAGATATTAGTACATTTATTGTGACTCAGAAAGAAGAAGCTGTCACTTTGACTTAGCTTTATCTCAGCTGCTGTGCCGCGAGGTCCCTTTGTGTGTGCATTCATATATATGTGTGTTTGTGTGTGTGTGTGTGTGTGTGTGTGTGTGTGTGCATGTGTGTGTGTGTGCATGTGTTACATGTGCATGAATGTGTATTTTACACGCTTCTTCTGAAATATGTTTTTACATCCCATTTTTATAGCACTGGTTGCCATTGTTTTGCTGCATTGGCACTGCCCTACTTAAGAAGTGGCTGCTGCCTGAAATATCATTGCAGCATTTCAGTCAGTTTTACAAAGGACACTATATATTGTTAAAAAAAAGTCTGACACATCACATCTGTATATACAGCTGGAATACTCAATGCCTTTCTGTATCCTTCAGTCTTTTTTCCTACTTTTTCATTTTCCAAAAAACAGAAATATTAATTAAAAGGGACCAAAAGAAAAAGCTGATATGTCCCATGAATAATGCTGTCAAACTCTCTTTCTCATCTGCTGTAATGAAAATAAATGTAAAGCTTGTTCTCATTAGAATACCAATATTTAAGATGCCAGCAGGCTGCCAGTATATGACAGCTTCTTTCCCCATGAAAACAGGGTTTTAAAGGCAGAACATTCATACTAAAATATGGATGCAATAATATGTTTCTGTAATAAGTGCATGTAACAAAAACCTTGCTTCTCTTCTACAGACCATTTAAATCAGATTTCAAACAAATCCTGACATGACCTCTTGACTCCAAAAGCAAAAAACTGTGCGTCATTTTCCAAGTCTACTTTACGTTAGATTTTTAAGTGGGACTGGAACCCAAAAAACTTTTCTGTCTGGGATTTCCCCTAAGCAAATACTTAGTAGTTGTGGCAGCTGTTACACAAGTTCTAAAATGTCCTCTTTTATCTCCTTTTACTTCAAGCATTAAACTACTCCACAACAACTTTGTAGCAATTTAATGAAACACATGCATACCTGGAACCACAGTATATAAGGCAAAAACTGAGTAAGTTTTTAGAAGTCTACTAAGCTTGATTCAATATTTGCTATCACCATTTTTAGTCTCAAAACTCTGAGACAGGCTCGCCAGGCTTCTTGGAGGACATTTTAAAGTTCTTCTTTGGATGTTGACTGCCTTTTGTTTTGTTCTCTGTCATGAACCCATACTAATTCAATAATGTTGAGGTCTGGGTTCCTGGGTGGCAAATCCATGACTGATAGTGTTCCATTGTGTGTTTATCATTTCGGGTATGCTTTTATCTTTACCTTTAAGCTGTTGCCAGTCTGAAGCTGTCCAGATGCTCTTATATGGTGGATCAAAATCTGATGCTACATTTCTGTTTTCATAATTCCATCAGTTTTGACAGGATTCTCAACACCACTGGCTGACATGCAGCCCCAAACTGTGACAGAGCTCAACTCATCTCATCACCATTATACCTATCTCCAGATGTACTGATGATGATCTGAACCAAAAATTTCAGATTTGGATACACTGCATAAGACCCTTTGCCACTGATTTTGGAGTGGAGTGGTAAGTTTTGGGCAGGACTTGGGTATCTTGTAGGCATTACATAAACCATGAACTCCTCTGTATCCCAAAATAATGTAGAGTCAAATGTGAGACTATCTGTCCAACAGCTTAAGCTTGCCCAAAAATGGGCTGTGCAACAGGACAATGGTCCCAAGCACAGACTCATATCTACAACAGAATAGCTGACAAAAAAAAAAAAAAAAAGACTCAGGCTGTTGCAGTGGCCCAAAGTCCAGCCCTTATTATGACTGAAATGCTGTGGCAGGACCTTAAGAGAGCGGTGCATAAAAGAATCCCTGCAAACCTCAAAAACTGAAGCAACATTTTTAAAGTTCCTCCACAACCATGTGAGAGATTGATAAAGTCATTCAGAAAACAATTACTGCAAGTTACTTAAAGTTACTTCTTCTAAAAGAAGTTCTACAGTACAAGCTACTGAATCATAGGGTGCACATAGTTGTTCACACACAGCTTCTGCAGTTTGGCTTAGTTTTTGTTAAATAAATAATGACATGGTGTAATATTTCCTGTGTTGTTGTTGCTCACCTCATGTTGTATTTTTTACTATGTGCTAATATGTAAAACCTTCTCCTAAACTTTCTGTTTACTATTACTGTGTTTCAAAAGTATATCTTTAGCTTTTCCTAGTTGGGAAAATGAAAAAGCAAAGTTCTAATCACCTTTGCCAAATGGCTTATCTCAAGTTTCAGGTTAAGGAAAACTCAATGTGAAGAAGCAGTTTAATTAGTGGGATCTATACAGGATAAAATGAGACCATGTTACCATGTGCTTATTCTTATTCAGAACAGAAGTTAACCACTTACCACCCAACAGGTAGGGTTAAGATTAGGCTTCATTTCACTGCATTGTAATACATGTTCTTATGTATACATTATATATTCTTATCCTTCTTATCCTTTATCCAGGTAGAATTTGCACAAATAAAATGTATGGAGAGGATGTACTCTGCACTTACAGCAAAACATGTTGTAAATAAGAGTCAGTGGACATGTGGTGCTTCCAGTTGATTTAAAAATGAAAACACTGAACATAAAATGCTCCTGACTAGGTTATAATAATAATAATAATAATGCCTTACTCTTATATAGCGCTTTTCAAGGTACCCAAAGACGCTTTAAATTACTCTTCACTCACTTGAAGAGGAGGGCTTCAATTATGTTTTCAAAGCATCACATCTTTGCTTTCATCGAAACTTTCCACCTCTCTTCTTTTAACATTAAGGTTAAAACTGTTTTTTAATTAAGTTTACAAACTGAGTCTGGCAAACTTTATTCTGTCCTGTAGTCTATTCTTAGTCATGCTGTTTCTTTTCCCTCTCTATCCACCTCTTTTATGTCTTCCTTTCACCCTAAAACCAAATAAGTTGGCTTATGGCCCTCATTGAGCCTGGCTTTTCCAGGAACTGCTTTCTAGTGAGGAGTATTTCCTCCGCACCGCTGCCAGGTTCTTGCTCAGTGGGATCATTACATAATTGGTGCTCTCCCCCGACTATTGCCGGGTCTTTTCAGTACAATATAAGCCCCTTGAGAATATTTTTGTTGTAAACAACCAAAGCACTCTCCCTTTTTGATGCCTTCAGTACTACCCATGCAATACAGAAGAGACCAAGTTCCCTAAACTCAAAGTTTGCACCATGGAAAATGGATTGGTAAAGGTGTGTAGAAGACACTGAAAAATGGAGGATGTAGTCACCTCTGGCTGCACAAGCTGGGAGCCCCCATACCATCTGCCAGGAAATGATCCCACTTGGCCCAGCAGATGATGCTACTGACAAACGAGTCCACTGTGACACCTGGAACGTATGGTTCCACATTGAGTTTGCAGAGATGGAAGACATGCTTCAAATATATCCACAAGCTTTTATCTAAATTGTTTTTCTGCAGGTTTATTTTGCATTCATTAGCTACACTGTTGTTCAGTGTTTTCCATCTTGAATTATTTCCAGTGACCCACAACTTCAAACAAAGTGCGCTGGGATGTACCTCTATGGACTTCATGAAGATGATCATGGGTGCACAGACAAGGATAAAAGTTAGCTCGAAGATGAGTAATGGATGTGGCAACACATCATCAACCTCTTGCACAGCACTGCACCTCAGGAAACCGTTGGTGTTCCTCTCCTTACCTTTCTCCAAAGCTGAATAAAGAGTCAAACTTTTCCGCACAGATCAGAGCCTGTTGATGCCGAGCTCATTAATTTTCGATTAGCCCTCAAACGTGGAGACTCCTTTTTCACCTCCCAAATGGAAGACAATACCATGGCTGACTGGATCAAGTAATCAGTTCTCTAAACAGCAAACAGCAGTGATGTTGGCAGAAGATAAAATGTTTTTGTTTGTCCCCTTCTCTATACAATCTGGACCTCCAATTTCAGTTCACACTAAAATCATATTCAGGCAATAAGTTGAAGTGAAGATGTTGCAATGTCCACCCAGAACTTATCTATTGACTGCATAAAGTTGATTTTGCCTTAATACCTAAAATACCAAACTGATGAAAATTTCAGATGAAGTGGTAGAAGTGAACCCAACACTCACCCTAGTCCTAAACAGGTAACTGGGACACTGGCAGATGTTAGAAGGTTAAACTCACCTGCTGACCAAATAGTGCAGAATATGTTCATGTTTGGTTCATTAGGCTCTTTCTTAAATGGAGAAAATGATTGCTAATAACAACTCAAACACTTTATACATCATATAATTATAGTATAGCTCAGGAAGTAGAGCAGGTCCCCTACTAATCTGAAGGTTGGTGATTCAATCCCAGCTGCACCACTCACTATGCCAGAGTATCATTGGGCAAGATACTGAACCCCAAGTTGCTTCCAATGTGTTCATTGAAGTGTGAATGTTAGGTTGAAAGCTCTCAGGCATAGAGAAAAAGTATGTATGGATGGCTGAATGAGGCATGTTACATAGAGTGCTCGAGTAGAAAAGCTCTAAATAAGAACCTGTCCATTTACTTTAAAATGTCTTTGCTATAATTGCAAACCGATAGTCTAAAAAATCAAACTTTTAATGTAAATTAACATCAACAGTAGCGTGTAACTTCATCTGCAACCGCATGCCAGACAACCGCTTGCCCATGCGGTTGTCTGGCATGCGGTTGGAGTGTGTGGCCACGGGCCTTCAGTGCTTCTGATGGGTTGCAGAACAGTCCTGGGTGTCCTGGATCTTTCTCGATCCGTCTCGGGCTTCTGGTGGGCAGAGCTGTGCGATTTCCACCCTTGTTAGTACAGTACAATCACATGGACACACACACTCGTGCTTACTCATGCAGTCACGGCACAGCAGGATTGTTGGTTTGTGTAGCCATGCTTCGTTTCTGTTTTTGTTTTTTCCTTATAAATTTATTTTTCCAGGTATTGTTTTTTTTTTTTGTATGTTGTTTTATCTTTTTGTGGTTTATTTGCTTGTACTCTATTCTCGCTATCCCATTTTCCTATTTTCCAACCTTTCTCTCTTTTTTCTTCTCCCTCAGCCTCTCAACTCTGGCATTACAAGGACACATGCTATATGTGTGGGAAAAATAACACAAGTAAATAAATAAAATAAAAGGACAAACATTAATAAGAGGAGCCTGCAGAGACTCTATAGAGCTCATCTTGGAAGAGTAAATACGTCTGGCACAACAGTGTATTCAGACTGCAGTTCTGGTTGCAAAATCTGCCAGACACGACAGGCTTTAAAAATAAATAAATAAATAAATACAGTAACTTGTAACACGGATGGTTAATAAGATTTGGGTACTGGTAAAGAACCAAAGTGAAAAAAACTCATGGACTGAATAAATGAAGCCCTGTAGGTGCCAAAGTGCAAAAAAACGCCAAAAGTGAATCACTTACTGCAGAATCCAGTGTGAATTTAGCAATACTATACATTATTAAAGAGCATGTTTGTAATAGCTAGTATGAGAAACAGATTTGATCTGGGTGGATTATGTTATGCTTCATAAGAAATGCAATGATTTTTTAAAATAAATAAATTAAATCACTTGTTTTTATAATTTAACAAAAATATGACCTGCTGTGTGGTTCAATAAGCTTGTGGTCTTGTTTTATTTAAGCACTGTAGATACAGCTAATACCATGAGTCCATCAGCCACTGGCTGTCTGTGTTTGACCTTTTTACATGGAAAGACCCCAGCAGAATCATCAAATGTAGTTGTCCTCTGCTGTGAGCCTGGAGCTCACTTAATGTTTTTGTTTTTGTTTTCCACAGAAGCTGTGACTTGAAACATGAAATCATCTTCCTTAGAGATAATATTGGCCCTTTGAACTCATCAAAATAAACACTATGCTTATGACTCACAAATTAGCGTGAAAGAGAACTGACAGATAGAAAACCCCTATAAAGGTGTGTCCACACATTGTAGCAATTTGACTGTCATGCATTGCTTTGTTGCTGGCAATTGGTCACTAGCAGACATTCCAGGTTGCCTGGATATCATTTTAATGTAAACTTAGCACAAAAGTACAAAGTACTTTGGTCAATTTTTGTTTTTTTATTTTAACAAGGTTTCTTAGCAATGAATCTTATACCATTGGAGAGCCTCTTCATTTCCCCTTAAATGGTGCCATATTTGTAAGGAAAATGCATTTGTGGGTTGAGCAGCAGAGTTGAGTATATTAGTTGTGCTCATGAAAAAACTTGCCAAATCTTCTCTGCCAATGCCAAATGGCTAATTCTGCTCGGACTCTTGGCTGGAGTCATTTTTTGGATTGTATTATTGAAGTCTATGAAACAGGACACATTTGCCTCCAATTATGACAAGCCTGATCGTCAGCACCTGGAGTACCAGAAGCTCAAAACAAGAGTCAATATCAGCATTGGCAGAGAAGAACTGGAATGTTTTTCATGGGCTCAAACCACATACTCAACGCTGCTGCTCAACCTATAAATGCATATTCCTTACAAATGTGGCCCTACTTAAGGGGAAACAAAAAAACTTTCCAGTGGTATAAGATTTATTGCCAAGAAGCATTGTTACAACAAAGAAATAATCAAACACAAATTCCCTTACTTTTTGTGTTAAGTTTATTTAACACTGTGTTAATTGTCATTCAACTGGATCCCTCGCTCCTATTCGTATTCACCTCAGTTACTCGCCTTGAATTTGCTCAACTCAGCCTCTTTGCATCATCAGCAGGTATTTTGCCCATCATCACTTGAAGTTGCTCAATGTAATTAACTGTGGCCTCAGTGAGTCTGTGCTACGTCACTGCTAGTCACTTATTGCATGGATGTCCTTGAAGAACCAATTTGATAAATATATAAATTTAGAACTTTACAGACCTATAGAACCTTAACAGCACAATGTTTTTAGGCACAATGTTTTAAAGTGGTTGTTGCAGTATTGCACTACAGTTTCTGGTATTTTACAAAGAATAAATTCTTTTTTATATAGATTATGGGAGAATAAAAGTACATATCTACATTGTTAGGGCCTTTGCTCTGATTGATGCAGTTGGTGAACTGTTGTAAATGTAACGTTCCCCCTACCTCATTGTTAAGATATGTACTAACCAGAAATGGTTCTTTAAACACCAGATAAATAGCCCTGTGTTCTCATTATAGTTAACTGCAGAGAAGTGGCTTCCTCTTATGGTTAGACGACTATGATTCAGTATTTCTGTTTAGATGGTCACAGTTAGAATGTCTGCTAAATTAAAAAAGATGTGCTTGTTAGCCTTACAGTAAAAATAAAAGATGTTTGCGCAGCTGGGCACCGAGCTGTCAAATCTCCTGAATATTGGATCATTCCTACATTTTTTTCCTACACATTTTTTGTTTTTCTATTTATTCCAGCCAGAAGGCATCAAGGTAAAGTACTCCATCAGTGAATTATTGGATTGTTTTGAAGAGAGATGGAGAGAGGGGAAGAGAAAGCGCTCTGCAGATTTCTCAGTAAAGTTGCCAGCTGAGGAGTTATCTACTCTCTGCTTTTGGAAAGTAATCAATTTTCCTGCTAGAAAACAGCTTCACACTTTTCTGCTGCAGATTTATTGGAACGCTTGGCCATACTTTAGGATGGTCTGCCCACTCTCAATGTAATTTATCCTTTTTTCTGTTATAATTTTTGGAATGGCATTACAGTTGCACCTACCATAAGATAATGAAATGGCAAAAGACTGAATGTCGACAGAATAGAACAAGAACACTTGAACATAAATGTTATCTGCTTTAGTGCTGCATAGTGCTTTGGTTTTCCTGTTTCTCACTTGTGCCTCCAGGTATTGTCCTTTTCCCTCCTGAGGGGTGGTCTAGTGCATCTATTCAACTTTCCTCACTGGGGCAAAAGTAGAAAGGCTTATAATGGAGAATTAGTCAGTGTCAGTGGGCCATCTTGAGATATGATATAAAAGATGGAGCATAACTGTGATATCACACATTGTTTTAAAGATAGCAATTTGAAGCCTCGGGGATAGTCTTCAAGTTTATTGGAACCGGAATTGTTCATATTTAGACCAGATGTTGAAGGTTATCATTAATTAAGGCTGGGAACTTTGATTAAACTGTAGACATGTAGCACAAATACCCCAATACCTGCTAATTAATGTTCAGAAACACCCCAGCATTTCACCTGCCAAAGGTTAAGTAGAGAGCTCTTGGATGGTTTTCATCTCACCACAGGTCATATTACTTATGAGATAATTTCCAAATTAACAAGCGACAAATCCAGAAACATGGTCAAGAGGTCCAGGTCAGTGGCTCAAATTAGGCAAGGTGAGGCCTAGCTGAGGCCTTTAGCACACCCGTCAGTCAAAGTGGCTACAACCCCAATTTAAAGTTTTCACAAAGGAATCTTGTGAAAATAACTCACTTGCTTCAAAGTGCTGGAAACATTCCTCAGAGATTTTGGTCCATATTGACATGATGGTCTTATGCATTTGCCGCAAATTTGTCAATTTTATATCCATGATGCAAATCATTGGCATTTAACTGGGTACTAAGGGGCCCAAAGTGTGCCAAGAAAATATCACACACATCATTACACCACCACCAGCTTGACTTGGTGATCCAGTGCAGGATGGATCCATGCTTTCATGTTGTTTGCAAATTGTGACCCTTCCTTTCAAATGGTGCAGCAGAAATTGAGACTCCTGAGACCACCCACCCCCCAGTCTTCTGTTATTCAGTTTTTGAATTATAGCCTCACTTTCCTGTTCTTAGCTGACAACATTGGAACCTTGTGTGGTCTTCTGCTGCTTTAGCCCATGTGCCTCAAGGTTTTATGTGTCGCCCATTAGGAGATGCTCCTCCATATTCTTTGGTTGTAACAAGTGGTTATTTGCATTACTGTTGCCTTCTCATCAGCTCAAAGCAGTCTGGCCATTCTCCTTTGACCTCTGGCATCAACAATGCATTTTCACCTGGAGAACTGCCACTCACTGGATAGTTTCTGTTTTTAAGACCATTCTCTATAAACACTAGAGATGGTTGCGCAGGAAAATCCCAGCAGATCAGCAGTTTCTCAAATACTCGGATTATCCTGTCTGGTAGGAAGAATCATACTGCATTCACTTATATCACCTTTCTCCCCTACTTTGATGCTCAGTTTGAACTTCAGCAGGTTGCCTTGACCATGTCTACTTGCCTAAATGCATTGAGTTGTTGCCATGGCTGAGTGGATATTTGCTTTGAAGCTTTGTTGCTATTTCATATTGCTGATGTTGGTGCATTTGCACAGTTTGAGACAGGAACTTTTTGTCTTTTTACTTTTTATTTTTCTTCAGCCACTAACATTCCTGTCAAATTACATTATTTTCTAGGAGTTTAAATCATGTAGCAGGTAACTATTTAAACCATTAATATTAATACAAAAGACAATGTGACATCTTTTCAGTGTAATGGCCAACATTTCATAAAGACTGTAGACTGTAGATTTCAAAAAAGAACATGAAGAACTTAGAAAATCTCACTCGCATCTATTCCGAGTGTATAAATGTCGTGTGTAGTGATAAGGTACAAGCCAATATGGCAAATATTACACAATGCAGGGGTCACTGTAGCTCAGGAGGTAGAGCAGGTCAACTGCTAAGCAGGGTAGGTGGTTGGCTGCTCCAGTCTGCATGACAAAGTATCCTTGGGCGAGATACTGAACCCCAATTTGCTCTCCAATGTGTTCGTGTGTAAATGTTATATAAAAAGCCAGTTAGGTGTAGAAATGAACGGGTGAATGAGGCATGTTGTCAAAAGTACTCAGGTAGAGTAGAAAAGCACTTCAGAAGCAGCATATCACACATATCAATTACCATTTCTATAAGCAGTGATGCACTAAAAGATTTAATGAAAGAAAACAGGATAGTTTTATGTTACAATGTACATACATCATCACATTACTATACATTCATGTTACAATGTGCTCAGCCCATATTTCATTATTAGTATTATTATTACCTTTAAGTTATTTAACCAGGAAGCCAAAATAGCAGCCTTATAAACACAAAACATCTTAAAATACTACAAATATAACATGAAATATGAATCACAACATTATACAATATTAAATACCCATAATATAAAACATTAAAATATTAAGTGGCTTCTCAACAGAAACATCCACAAGTCTTCAGTGCATTTCTTTTTATGCATTTAACATTATCATTCATATTTAAAGGTTTAAAACATGCTAACTGTAATTATGTTTTCAGTTTTAAGATGACTCAGCGCATCCAAGTTCTCAAACAGACAAGGTAAACGGCCACACCGCAATTAATGTCTGGGCCTGCATTGCAGGAAGGAGAGGAGTGTTAATGTGCTGATAGCAACATAAAATTGAAGTCGGTTTGAACAGCAGATAAAGTCTGTGAACATGGGTTTGCTTACTGAATCACCAATACAACCAAAAGACAAGAAAGCCAAGCAATATCTGAGAGCTTTTCCATAGGTGGACAGCACATGACTCTGACACTTTAAGTGAAGAAAAGTTTGGATTTTGGCCAATCACCATTATGGGTGTTCACTGTTAGTTCTTCAACACATGCCTGAGGCTCTCTGACTATGAGGGGGACGGCTGTATGGTATGGATGTTCGCTTTAAAAACCTATGGAGCATCTGGTAATGAGGGCTGCTCATTTAAATACAGTATAGGTTGTTCAGCAAGAATAACAACTATCAAGTTATTTTTTCTGTATATCAATCAAATCAAGTGGTGTACATTCATAAAAAAAGAGGGAGATGGCTTTGCAGCAAGACTGGATTACTGACTGGGCAACGTGGTCAGCTGTCCAGAAACCCCAGCCCACATGCTTTGGAGAATTGAAGCAGAACATACACGCCTCATTAAGACAAGGTCACAAGGAAGATATTTGTTTTCCTACAGTTTAATGGGGCACTGTAATATTGCTTCATCATGGTACTGTAGAGCTGGAACCAACAATTATTTTCATTTTCAAAATCTCTGACCTATTTTCTTTAGTAATTACATGACTGCTAAGGGCAGTGTTTTTCCTGCATATAAAAGGTTTTGGAGACAGTCAAAAGGGGTTTGGGCCTTCCCTTTGTCCTCAGTTTATAGAAATATCAGAAAACATACTCCCCGAAAAGCTGACTTAAATACGTGCATTTCTAATATTTTTTTTGTATTATTATCAATCAAAACCTACTGCAAAGTTTGACTTTACCTTCAGAGTTTTTCGGGTGGAAAGTGTAGATCTAGGACTTTGCAACCTAGAGACAGAGACAGAAAGCACCATGAAGTCAATACAAATTAACAGACACTGCATTCACAAAAGAAAATTACACACAAAAAATTACAGTTTACTGAAGATCTTTTTCGAATGCAGATTTTAGAAGACAAATCATTATATCTGTGCATCATTCACTTACAGTTATGAGATTGGGCTCATTAACTAAGGCGTTAGTGCTTTACTTTGGTTTCTTACTACTTTCTCTTGATTATTTACATTAAGAATGTTAATAGTTTTGTATTATAGTTTACAAACCGTATGTGTAAATACACAATTTAGGCATTACCAATATAGATTTGTGCCATTTGAATAACAGTCCACAACAGAAATCCAAATAAAGCTGGATTCAAAATTCTTATTTTGGAAACATATAGTCATTGAGTCAAAGGTTTTTACAGAAGCGACTTTAGAAAACATTTCACTTCATAAAAATTCTTAAAAATACAGACAACAGGTGGAAAAAAATATACATTTTTACTTGAAATTAAGACAAGTAAAAAAATCCAAGAAAACTACGAATATCACACACATTAAGACAATAAGGCAAGCAAAGAGTTGTAAATGGCAGAAAACTAGTTCTAGCTGCATTGTAACACATGTAGCAACATGAACACAGTAACATCCAGTACGACTCT
>JAMQGT020008783.1:0-15902 GCA_024447675.2 Pterophyllum scalare | reverse complement strand
CGCCCTTTCCTTCTACAGCTGAAGCAGGCTCCATCAGATGACAATCCGATCTTTCTTCCTACTGATTCTGAGTACGACTGGTTGATCGCAAAGATCTTTGTGAGAAGTGCTGATTTCAACGAGCATCAACTCAATTCTCACCTACTGCGCACACACTTGCTGGCTGAGGTTTTTGCAGTGTCACTGCTGCGCAACGTGCCCATGGTTCATCCTCTGTACAAGGTAACTGGAATTTGCTGAAACACAGTATTTTGTTTTGTTTATATACAGTATATATCTATATCAATCTATCTATCTATCTATCTATCTATCTATCTATCTATCTATCTATCTATCTATCTATCTATCTCTCTCTCTCTCTATATATATATATATATACACACACACATATACATATATATATATATATATATATATATATATATATATATATATATATATATATATATATATATAGACATACATATATAGATATAGATATTTATATGCTTTCTTTGCAAAGCCCTTAAGCACAACATATGAATTTAACACAAAATATTCTAAATTGTTGTGTTGCTTTCTCTCAGCTTCTCAAACCTCACACACGCTACACTCTGCAGATCAACTACTTAGCTCGACATCTTCTAATTTCTAAGACTGGACTTTTCACTCGGGTATGAAGAAATCAGCACTAGACCTTTACCTAATGAATGTTTTCTTTTTCTGTGTCATGTACAACATTTGTTTTTAACTGTGAGCTGCCTGTTCTCTAGTTTGCAGCATCTGGTGGAGAGGGTCTGATTACATTACTGAAGAGGTCAGTGTCCTCAATAACCTACAGCTCCCTCTGTATACCAGACAACATTGCTGAACGTGGCCTGGAGGCTGTGCCAAACTTCTACTACAGGGATGATGGACTAAAGGCTTGGGATATCATCCACAAGTACCATAGTTTCTTTTCTTTTGATGTTTATGATGTTTCACAAATTTTGAAAGTTGTAAAAAAATTTAATTAAGTGTCAGCTTGATGATTACTTTTCATTCCAATATATTACATATTGTAGAAGCAAAACATTTGCCAGTGGAGCTCAATAGCCCAACAGGTCTCTTGTTTAAACGTTATTGACCAAGAAATAAAACCTATGAGACCTGGAATATCTGATCTGGAGTATCCTTAGCCAAGAAAGGCAATAAATAAATAAATAAATAAATAATTCCACTCTGTTAATGGTTTAATGGTTAAAATCACTAACTCACTGGGTCCTTTACACAGATGAGAGATTATCAATTACAGCCTACCTTGACTTTATTAAACAATCTTCAGTTTTTTGTTGAAACTGTCTTATGAAATGCATTGATTTCATATCAAACTGAAAAACAGTTTAAGGTTTTTTAGTGCTGCTCTTAAAATTAGACATGTGTCTAACACTCACAGAAGCCTACCTTCACTGAGTTACATTAGACAAACTTGAGCTTGGATGTTGCAATTAACCCCAACATTGCTATGGTAAATCACAACAAATCAAATCAATCAAAACATTTTGTATAATTTAAATAATACTGGAGCATACAGTTTGTATACAAATCTATGATGAAAGCATGATTTACACAGTGTATCCCCATTTCTCAAAGGTTTGTGGAGGGAATTCTCAGCTACTACTATGAGACTGATGGTGAGGTTCAGCAGGACTCTGAACTTCAGAAGTGGATTTCGGACATTTTTGAACATGGATTCCTTTCTCAAGCAGGCACAGGTGGGCTTTAAAGAATATTTCAATCTTTATGATGATAATGTCGATCTATTCACACTGTTATACTCCAAGTATAAATGTAACTTTTGTTTGGTCACCTAAATGCATTTAAGTGATGCAGTTAATTTTTTCCCTTTTAACAGGAATTCCTCAGCGATTTACCTGTGTGGCTGAGTTGGTCAAGTTTGTCACCATGGTGATCTTCACTTGTTCAGTCCAACATGCAGCCGTGAATACTGGACAGGTGAGTCCTTGTATAAACCAGCCTGTCCTCCTTGAAAAAACGTAGATATTGGTCATTTTCACAGACACGTTTTACAACCAATATCTACGTTTCAGAATGAAATAAAGTGACCTCTATTGGTTGTATACAAAAGTGTGCGTGAATAGCGTGTTCGTTTTTCTCTGGCAACTCCTAAAAAACAAAATAGCATAGATATGGATTTCCTCTGATTTCTGAAAAGTCTCCACAGACTAAATGACATTAGATGCAACTGGAAAAGTTAAATCAATAAAGAAATAAACTATTCTTTATATAGTACTTGAGTACTCAAAGCGCTTTATGCAACATTCCTTATTCATACAAGCACTTCAGTATTTTGCCCTCGGATACTTTGTCATGCCGATTGGAATAGCCTGAGGTTGAACCATCAACCTTCCGAATAGCAGATTACTGTTCTACCTCCTGAGCTACGACAATATTACCCGACATGACCATATGACACGCAAAACCATGCGAGGCCACAGGTAGGAGCGCTCATGTTGGAAACGTACATACAGGTTTTATTTCAGGGCCTACAGAAACGATGGATACAACAGCCATGCTTTTGTAGTAGCTGCAGTATGTGGTTTAGCATCAATTTGTCAAAATATGGAAGTCCTTCCCTGAAAAATATGTCTTCTAGATGGGAGCATGTTGCTCTAAAACCTGTATATACATATATCTTTATTTCTGAGAAAGTGCTTTTCTAAAATTCTCTTTTGTACCCTGTTTCAGACCTGTTGCCAATTAATGTAATTAGTTGCAAAATTTTCCTCCAGCTGTTTCTTTTTATTACCACTTATTTCCAGCCTTTTGTTGCCCCAGCCAGAATGACTCAACGATCCTGAAAAACATCGAAGGAATTAAACATCATGATTATTGCACTTATAAATCAATTATCCTTTGTTTATTAAATGCAGTATGACTATGGTGGCTGGATGCCCAACACTCCCGTCTCCCTCCAACTTCCACCACCAACCAAAAAGGGGACAACAAGCGAGGCCACAATGCTGGCGAGCTTCCCTGATGTCAATGTAACAGTTCAGGGCATGGCTGCCATGTGGCTACTCAGCAAGCAGTCCAGTGACTTTGTAAGTGGCAAAATTTCATGAAAAATGAAAAAAAAAATTAAGTTTATGTTCAAGTTTTGTTAAAAAACTACAACTTTATGCAATAAAGCCTAATATGATAATATATATATATATATATATATATATATATATATATATATATATATATATATATATATATATATATATATATATATATATATATATATATATATATATTGTTGTTGAAGGAAAAAGTATCATTGTTCTCATCAGGTCCCTCTTGGCCATTATCCAGAGGACCACTTCACTGAGGAGGTTCCCCACAAGATTGTTAAGGATTTTCAGAGGGAGCTTAAAGATTTAAGTGGAGCCATCAAAGCCAGAAACAACTGCTTAGAAGTGCCATACACATACATGGATCCGGCAGAGGTAGAAAACAGTGTGGCCATCTGAATATTAAAATACTTCCTCAGCTGTGGGCCAAATTCAGTTTCTTCTTCAAATCAGAGAAAGAACTGTAAGTTCTGATTTTAACTGAGGAAAAAGTAAAATGAACTTAGTGTTTCTGATTATTGTAAACTGATCTGTTACTTTGATTAATATTGAAATGTGATTGTTTTAAAAACATTAGAATCTTGAATCTTGTTCTGATTTTGAATATATTCTGCGGACTATCCTATCAAAAAACTAAAACATGTCAAAGAAAATCGATTGTTAAACATGTTTTTTTTTTTTAACAATTGTGACACTTTGAATGAGTCTTTGTCTGAGTTACGGTTTGATTTCTTTGTGAGCCTGTCTGTTCTGAGCCAGTTAATCTATTGAACATATTATATTGATCTGTTAGAAATATTACAAGTACAAATTGTCATTGTTTATAGTTTCATTATTTTAACTCAGGTTTTCTCAATTTAAACACAGTTGTAACAACTATTGCATTTCTCCTATTCAGTTTGTTTTAATCATCTTAATAAACATGTAATAATGATAGAAAGATGCTGGGATACTCAAATTTACAAGGATTGTGATTCCATTGTTGAATTAATCATTAAACTTTATTTTAATCACCAAAAGAAATGCTGTTATGCTCTTATGATTTAACACAACAAAGCTTTTTATTTTTTGGAACAGCGGTGTGGTGAACGTCTATACTAGCGATCTTTGTCTGAGGCTGCTGTTTCATGTTGGCCAACATTTTTCTGTAGCCCATCTGCTTCAAGGTTTGACGTGGTGTGCATTCGGAGATGCTCTTCTGCATACCTTGCTTGTAATGAGTGGTTATGTGAATTACTTGAAACAGTCTGGCACTTTTCCTTTGATTCCTAGCATGAGCAAAGCAATTTCTCTAATAGCCTGCCTAGCACCAACAGCCATGCCAAGTTCAAAGTTTAAATCACATTTCTTCCCCATTCTGAAGCTTGGTTTGAACTTCATCAGGTTGCCCTGACCTACTGTACATGCTCAAATGCAGTTGTTGCCAACTGAGTGGCTGAATAAATATTTGCATTAGCAAGAAGCTGAACAGGTGTACCCAACAAAGTGGTGTATATAGTAGTTTACCTACATATGTTGTGCTGAGAGATGTTCCCGGCGACTAATTTCTTAATCGACTAAACAAGGAAAAAGAAATTAGACTAATCTAATCTGGACTAGTCTAAAACTAAGAAACACTCACATATCAAGTTAAATTTTAGCACTGTTTAATGGACAAGGTCAAAAACTATTTAAACAAAGGCATTTAAAACCATTAGTCACGTTCTTCAATAATGAATCGCACTTTAAATGCTGCTTAGCTGTGCGGCACTGTGCAAAGTAAGATAAGATTAGATAAGATCTGCTATGCAGAGCCTAAACTAGGCTACACTGAAAACAAAACCCCAACCACATCCAATTAACTCTGCTGCTGTCACCTGGCAGACAACACGGAAGTATTTGTTCCTGTGTCGCAAGGCCTCCGGGCAGTTTCTACTACTGAGTTCAACCCTTTACTTTGCAGTGAATATTAGTCAAGTTATTTAGTTTTTTAATGTGTTGTTAGTAGCATAAATAGATGACATCTGTGTTCTGTACAACATGGATTGTGTATATTAAATTATGCATCCTGAAGAATTGTCTATAAAGTAATAACATGAACAAAGTTGTTTCAGTAAGGATATTTTTGCAGGCATTTAAAATTTGTACCAAAATTATCATCAGAGTACATGAGGCAGACATCAATGTGACTCATGTGATTTGGATAAAACCTTTTTCAGGTGCTCCTTTTAGAGGTCTGTTTTAGAGAATCGCCTCACCTACCCCTAGCATCCTCTTCTGTCACACCAACCCTCTTACATTTTCCAAATAAGACACTAAAATTGCTCTGTTCACTTGTGTTTTGTGTTATATTGAGCATTATGCCAAAATCTGATCCTGAAGCACCACTTTGCGTGGAACGAAATTGTGTTCCTTCCAACAAAAGAGTATTTGCAATTTCTAACTTGAGTGTCAACAGTCTGTGGATCTGCTCACATATAGACTGACTCACTTTTCTCTGTTTGTTGGATGTAACGTTTTGCCCTGCTTTTCCTCTTCTGGAAAGTTGGTACTAATTGCAGTTGGAAAAGAAAAAAAAAAAGCCTCTCCCACTGTTCCCCGAGGATTTGTGATTCCTTTGTAAGGGTACTGTGAAGACCCAGCAGGGACACATCTGGAACTTTTCTGTGCTGCACAGTCATAGACTTGTTCAAAGGATCCGCTACCTGCACTTGATTCTTACAGCGTAATGTACTGTTAGATCAGCACCTCAGTATGTGCAGTATTTAGGATGTTACATCATATGTATTAATGCAGAAGCATAATATTTCAAGAGCTAAAACTATTATGGACTTTGCTGGTTATATGGGGCACAGACCAGTATTGGTGTTGTTACTAAAAAATGGAAGAATATAAATTTTCATGCTTTTCATAGACATTGTTGGTACTGACCATGTAGTCATGATACTCTTGAACGTAAGCCTTAAGCAAGCCTCCTCGAATTCTAAGTGGATTTAAATTCTCATTAGTTTGTGCAATACAACCAACCAATGACAACACATTACTTTCTTTCTCTCTTTCACACCTTACAAATAATAAATAACGGATCATGAGTCGGTGATGAAGTAGCTCATCTGACTCATGATCCATTATTTAGTTTTTTAAACAATTGCTTTCTGCATCTAATCCAAGCATTTTGACAACTTGTTTTTGTTTATGGTTGAAATTAGCTTTATGGATATTACCAAAAAAGTGTTCTTTTGTTTGTTTGTTTTTTAACTGTGAGTATATTTAATGTAGCTGGGTGGTTAAAACTTATAACTTTTCATAATGTACTTTACCATCTGAGCTACATAAGTCTTTCTCTTAGGATGCTGGGCTCCCAGTAAACATGTTGTTTGTCATTTTCTGTTGAACGTGACATTCATGTTGTTAATTTGTGGTTGTAAGGTACACTGCAAATGTGCTGGCAGAGGTTCACCCATGTTACAAATTTCCCTCAGAAGGTGGCAACATCATGAAGAACAGTGGTTACCCCTTGTTGTTATTGTTTTTGGTGTTTTATTTTTAATTGAGTCTATATTTAATAACACAAAAGAGTCAATTTACTATTTCAAAACTACTAAAAATTTACCCTCTTGGTCTTGCTGACATGAAATATTTTGTGAAGATGCCATCCATATGTCAGAAAATGGAAATGGTGTTCTTCTTAACTAAGGAGGCAATCCTGCATTTATTTTAAGGAAGCATCAGAACATCAGAAGGATTCATTTGCAGAGATCAGAGCTTGTATACAAAGCTGCATTTAAACTTTTCATGGTCCACATAATCAGCACATGGTCACAATTCTAAAACCTGTGACTTCATGCCTCTCATATTTTGCATAATAATAATTGTGTGCTTTAATTTTAAGCCAAGTTGTCATGGTCTGTCTGTGACCCCTTGTTTCTTAGTTTATGGTCTTTTGTAGTTTTGTTACCTTTATTGTTACTGTTTTGTTTTGTTATATTGTTTCATGTATTCTTAGTTAGTTCTCATTGCTTTACACCTTAGTTCTCTCTGTGTTCCAAAGTGTTTCCCCTTTGTGTTGAGTTTCTTTTGTTTATTTTCACAGTGTCGGTCTCCCTGTGTTGTGTCTAGTCTGTGTCCTCTTTATGTGGTGTCAAGTTTGCATTTGTGTATCAGTCTTCTCGCTTCCTGTTTTATTTTGACATCCTCTGTCTCTTGTGCTTTGTTTTGTTTTACTTCCCTGAGTCTCGTTAGTGTTATTCTGTTCACCTGTTTGCCCCAGCTGTTTCCACTCACCCCTCGTTCCCTCTCTCTATCTATTCTCTCAGTTTTCCCCTTGTCAGATGCCAGAGTCTTGTTGTCTTCATAGTAGTGTTTTCGTTCCCGCTTTCACTCAGATTCTTGTGTTCCCTAGTTTCCTTCCAGTTTAGTTATTTCTTTAGTTTTGTTATCTTCTTTTAGTTCTTGTATTTACTTGCATTTAGCCGCAATAATGGCTCATTTTGGTTCATCTTTAACCACTTACTCCTGCGTCCTGCTTTTGGGTCTTGTCCACCTTCACACGCCACAATGCCTGCGCCCACCCACCGTGACACAAGTATTAAAGCGTAATGATGTTTTGTCATGGATTTCTGATGTGTAGGATCATAACAGTCATGCAGGTTGTGAAATGCAATGAGCATATTTTAAAGTTATGAGTCTACTCGTGATTTTGATTTTCTTGTAAATCTTTGCCATTTTTACTGTGATTCAGACAATAGCTTGGTTTACCAATTCAGTAAGTATGTTACAAAAATTTTCATTGTTTCCAGTTACATCTGAAACCCATGCAGATAGAAAGAGCATGGAAAAAATTACATTTTGATACCAAAACCACACTAATAGCGCAAATAATAAAGTTACACTCGATTAACTACTCCATTAGCATGCACTGTTTTACCATTATAATCAATGAAAACTGTGATCTGTGCAGTACATGCAGAAAAGTTAGCATTTTTGCTCTGACTTTAATATTTGATCAATATTTGAATGAAATTTTCAGCAAAGAGAGGCAGAAGTATGGCAAACAGAACATGTAACAGCTGAGAAAACAGCTTTATAACAAACAGAATAGTTTAATTTGGCTAAACTAACTTTTTTTTTTTCATTTGTGGATTGCATTGGCCGAGATGGACTGTCGCTTTGACATTGGACATTTTCCTTACGTTATTAAACTACTTTCTGATCAAGAAAACTTGATGAAACTTTAACAGTTTTAAGCTGAAACATAAAATTACACATCCATATACTTTAAATTGATGTCCATATGTGCCATCAGTGTTTTCACACGTTAACTTTGGCAAGGTTTTTGAAAAACAACCGTTCAATATGAAAGATTTGACAGAATGGGAAAAAAAAAATCGAAAAAGAGGCTGTCCAAGGGGAGTCCCCCTACATTAAATAAAAAAATTTTTGGCAGACCACTTAAGTGTATTAGGCACGGCTACAAACAGGTTAGCTCAGACTGTATTGCTAGACTATGATGCAGTGATTGTAAGGTATCTAAATTCAATGAACAGGAGTTACTTAATAACTCTTCTGCATGATGGGCAGAGGTTTTGTAATCATATACCTACACTTAGTTTCACAATCTACCTTACACAACACAAGTTCAGCAAGAAGTCACAAATAAAATACACATATTTTAACAGAAACTGGCACTTGAATCAGTACATTTTTAATCCTTCTGATGTTTAGCTGTTGTTTAGGCTGTCTCAGGGCAGTTGCTGAACCAATGCTTTTAGTGTTGTTACTGGACTGCAGTACCTTGTACTGGCATATGTGCCAGCAGTAATACAGAAAAACTAGAGTGAAAAAGCATTAGTAACACAACACATATAGAAAATGTTGGGTAGCACTAACAGCTATTTGATCAACAGCAGCTGCTCAGAGTACAGTAGAGTGTTAAACCTTTGTGACAGAGAGAGCAAGTTTTGGCAAACCTGAGGGTTCAGACATGTTCATATTCCTTTTGTCTTGATCCTACTTTGTTGTACCTGACACATCAGCTATTGTGCTGTACACATTTCACCACAGTGGTTCCAACTGATTATTGTGCAAACAAACTGACTGAATTCTGAGTAATAAATAAAGAAGCCTGTGTGAGATGTTTGAAGTCATCTGAATTGATGAGTTCTCACAGTTCTTCATGGGAACTTTCTGTCTTTTATTTAATTTTAATCTCAGTTTGCTGCACGTCTAGTTAAGATGAATTTTCCAAGTTTGTATCAACAAGCTGAAACCCAGCGGACTCCTGACCGTCCCTTCTTCCCAGATCTGAGGCTTTGCCTTAGCTTGACTTCAACATAAGGGACAAATAGAAAAGACTACATTTTAAAGATTGCAAAATTTGAGCTCATATTGAAGTAAAAAAAAAAAAAATTGAACAAACATCACCATTGCATTCAGGCTTTTTTTTTTTCTTACGTAATCTAACTGCTGCAAAATGAGTAACTGTACTGAAATCTGCTTTTTTACCCACTTTGCTTTCATGACTCTGCTCACAGAATCATTGTTTGGTTATTATTCTGGCTTATTAAACAAGAATAAGTTTTATTTTGATATAACCAGCCCAACAAAGAAATGATCCTATGCAGAGGCACATTACACCGACTAAATAAATGTCTGTAATCTTCGGGCCTCTGGCCTCATGCTGCTACTGTGTGTACTAAAAGTTCAGCTGTCTGTGATCATTGCGTTTGTGTGAGAAACAATAAAAAATAACACAGCAACTTACTTGGTCATTTCATAACCAGCATTAGCAGTTAATTATCAGTGAAATATCTTTACATTGTTCTATGTGCATTTGGCATGCTATACAATGCTGTGCAAAAGTCTTGAGCCACCACTCATTTATTTATACTTTGCTTCCAAGGAGTGTTTCTTTAGATACTGGCGGATGTTTCACTCATTTTCAGTCCAGTCCTTGTATCTGACCACTTTCAGAGGAATGTTTTTTGTGTTTGTTAAACCACTTAACACTGACCTATGAATCATTCAAGCATAAAAAAGGCATCTAACTCAAACGCTGGACCCGTGTTACATCTACACATAACAGACAACTTACCATAGAACCTGTTTTTAAATTGTATCTTTAAGCACTTTGTTACTGGCAACTCGATGCAACACAGAATTTGTGCCCATTTCTTTAGTTGAATCTATGAAAAATGCCAACGATAAAATAATGTGACAAGCATAAAATAATACTTTTGCGCTAACAAGATGATTCCCAAAGAGCGATTAGCCTCATCAGAAAATGTCTCAGTGCAATGGTGACTGGCATGAAGCCATTCTTAAGGAAGGGGGGTGTAAAGGCTTGGGCAACAGGTCATGTAAATGATCCCTAACACACTGCTAATGCAATCACAGCATACCTGGATAGAAAAACACACAATGAAACACTATCAGCCATGGATTGGCCTCCTCAGAGTGTGGGATCATCTTGACAGAGAACGGAACAAAAGTCAGCCAATATCCAAAGAAGAGCTTTGGATGTCCTTCAAGAAGCCTGGAGAACTATTCCTGAAGTCTACTTAAAAAATGATGAGAAAGCTGCCCAAGAGAGTTCAGGCTGTGCTGAAGAACACATGTGGCCATGCCAAATATTGACTTTCAAGCTTGATAAGAGTTTTCCAAACTGTTTTTTTTTAAAAACTTTTTAATACTGCATTTTCATGTATGTTTGCATTTAAATAAATTACTGCATCTATTTTCCATTTACCTAGCAAAATATAAAGAATTGGGAGATGGAGACTTTTGCACAGTACTGTATATTTTGGTTTCTACCATGGTATAGGCATTTATGACTCCTAAACCATTTAGGTCGAAGTGTTTTAACAGATAGTCACAAATGATGCAAACTGTGATGGTTCTACAGTACATCTAACAGTGGCAGAGCTGGTTTATCTTGAAAAAACTGGTGCTTCCTTCAGACCTCATTGGTCATTACCATCTGGGGTTTCAGGTGAAACCACTGAACCTTGCTCCACCTGAAAGTGTTAGTGGGGGTTGAGGCACCTGTGAAGGAATCTGAAGACTGAATTGCAGGGGGCTGACAGCTGGTGTCATAAGCAACCACCTCTGGAAAAGAAACACACACGTGTTTTACGAGTTTTCTTTACATGTGATTAGCCCGACTGTGCTTTCATCAAATCAGCGAAAATGTGCAGGAAAGAACGAGAAGGACAAAAGGAACAAAATTGTCATCTGTTATGTAGCAGGTTTGTCAGGGAAGGAGAATTTTCTCCAAGCATAATATCCCAGTGTGCTACAGATCCAGCCAAACCCTAAGATGAAAACTGGTTAATCCCATTGTCCTGACAGAGAACAGAACAAAAGGCAGCCAACATCCAAAGAGTTTTCAATGCCCTTCATGAAGCCTGGAGAACTATTCCTGAAGACTACTTTTAAAAAATTACTAAAAAGTTGCCTAAGAGAGTTCAGCCTGTCTTGAAGAATAAAGGTGGTCATAACAAATACTGACTTTCAGCTATTGCTTCCTTCAGACCTTATTATTTGCACACATGATCAAGGTATGAAAAAAGGCGTGGGTCATTACCATCAGGGGTTTCGGGTCAAACACTGAGACCTTGCCCCACCTGAAGAAAGGTGCGAGTGGGGGTTGAGGCGTCTGGGAAGGGATCTCACGACTTGATTTTAGATGGAGATAGCTGGTGTCATAAGCCAACACCTCTAGAAATGGAACACTTGTGTAAAGAAAGCTCTTAAAACATGTGGTTATGCCAGCTGGGCCTTCATCAAATCTGCAAGGATGTACAGGAAAGAAGATCAGACACCAACTAGGGAGGAAGTGAATAACAGCCAGAACAACACTGTCATCTGTTAAGTAGCAGGTTTGTCAAGGAAACTGAAGAGAATTTTCACCAAGCATGACATACCCACTGACACCTGACAGGTACTTCAGATGTCCTCAATAGCATGCATGATAGGGTTGGGCAAGGTCTCACAGTGGGGCTCACCCGAAACCCCTGATGGTAATGACCCACACCTTTTTCATACCTTGGCTCATGTGATGACACACATGATTAGCAAGTGGGTCAACAACCACCTCCAAAATGGGACAACCCCCACTAGGGTTTAAATACCTGGGACTCTCCACCTTTTGATTTTAGAACTGAAGAAACCCTTTGGATAAGAGGTGAAACCTCTTTAAAAACTTTAAAGAAGTCCAGTCCTCTTTGAAAGCTCTTGAGAGTACCATAACCTGGATGACTGAGAATCTACAGACTTATGATAGAACAGTTATTCTAAGGAAGTTCTTCATCTCATTGACAAAGGTAAGAGAGATGTTTTCAGAGGATTTCAGTTAGAAATTATGTCACTGAAACAATACATTAAGCATAATCTCTTAAAGGTCCTATTGCTATTGTCTTTTTCATTATGATGCTACAATTTTATTTAAATTTAAATTTGATTCTCTCCCCACCAGGATTTGATCACATTCAAGAGGGAAAATGGTGGTGTATGAAGTGACTGTATTCACTGGCAACTGTGTTAATTCCACCACTTTTAACAATATTTTCATTAAGCTGGTGGGCACAGATGGGGAGAGTGATCGAAAGTGGCTCATGAGCTTGAAAGGGGCTTCATCCTTCATTAGAGGAGCAGTAAGTCTGGGATATCCATCTCCATGATCAAATGTTTCTCAGGTTCCCTAAATGACATTATACACACTTGAATCCTGTTTAAGGAGATAAGGGGATCACTAACTGTGACTCACAGCAACAACATATGTACCACTACATTCAAGTTAAACTCTTTCACCATAAAAATGGCCAAAGCAAGCAGTTCACTTCATGAACCACAGTGAATTCTAGGATCAATTGTATGCTGGTGTCTTACAACTCAGTATAAACTATTATGTCATTTCTTTAGGTATCACAGTTTTACTGTGTCCTGCTCCACTTCCCTTGGAAAGCTTGTGCTGATAGAGCTAGACAAACAGCCACTGTTGACAGATGATGCTTGGTTCTGTGACAAGGTGGAGGTGAAATCCTCTGAGGGAGACACCTACAACTTTCCCATCTACAGTTGGATCAGTGACAACAAGATGCACAACTTCAAAGATGGAAAAGGTTTGGGGAAATATGCTCGACTTAATTTTGTTCAATGTTTAAGTCTCTAATGAGGCCAAAGCAATTTCCATATGCACCATATTTACAAGAACAATTTAAAACCTTGTTCTCTTTTAGCTCTGAGAGTCTTTGAAGACAACCATCCTCTTAGCAGGGACAGCAGGCAGCAGGAGCTTAAGCGGCGAGAAGAAGACTATCGGTGAGAGCTCAGAACGTTTACACATTTTAGTTTTAAGGCCCCTGAGACTGCCATGCAAATGCTCTCCAGATATAGATGAATGTCGTAACATTAAGGTTAACTATCCTAAACATTATAATATATTGTTCGTCTGCTCAGAGTAATTAAAAATATATATGTTGCAGAGCAAATTATGCAAATATTATGTATTTCATAATGTAATTAACCTCATCACTCTGCTGTTTCTTTGTTTTCTCAGTTGGGATGTGTATGTAGAGGGAATGCCCCACTCAATGAAGGCAGAAAACCTACATTCACTGCCGTGTGAGGTCCGCTTCTCCTTCACCAAAACCACAGAGTTTCTCTACACTGCTTCCACAGGGTGACGTTCTAATAATCTACGTATTTCTTTCTTTACCGATCAAAACTACATTAAACTTCATAAAGAATACGAATGACAAATGTGTTCTTCTTTATCAGACTGACTGAGCTAAAACTGAAGGGACTGGATAACTGTAAGAAGAAGTGGGATGATACTGACAGCATCCGTCGGGTGTTTTGCTGCAAAAAGACTGCAATATCAGGTACTGTATTCACATTGTAGCATAATGGAGTGCTTATATTTTATGCATAACACCATGTATTTAACTGCTACCCTAAATATACAGCCTTTTCTGTAAAGCATATATATTTTTATGTATGTGTATATTTATTCAATTTATTTTTAAAAAATCTGAGAATGTAAAGTTTAATTTTATATTTTGACAGATGTTTTAAGAAATGTAATGTAATGCGTCTCATAGATCATATAGTTTTGCTTCTTGAGAAACTTAATGACTTTTTATACATTTCATATCATCAAGACTCTTTTTATATACATTTGACATAAGACTCGGACTGTCTCACACACTGAACTTCGGACACAAATTCATGAATTGAGCAGATTTTTGTAGCCTACAGTTTAAAAAGAAATGATAAATTTAAATGTCATTCTTTTTTGCAGAATATGTTCAAGACCATTGGAAAGAGGATGCTTTCTTCGGCTACCAGTTTCTAAATGGTGTCAACCCCATGTTGATCCAGCGTTGTACAGCCCTGCCCAGTAACTTCCCTGTCACTGATGGCATGGTGTTCCCTCATGGTCGGTGTAGCCTGGCAGATGAAATGAAGGTGACTGTCTCAGAAAAGTAGAGAAACCTTTCTTGTATCAAGTACTTGATCTTTGTAATAAACGCATATTTCATCAAATAATTGCACTTACACATTCACTGAGTGTGTGTCATATCCAGACTGTTGAAATATCCTGAACTTTCATCAGAAAGGAAACATATTCCTGTGTGACTACAATCGTTTGGATGGACTGAAAACAAACACCATCAATGGGAAGAAGCAGTACTTGATGGCGCCTCTCGTCCTGCTCCACAAAGCTTCTGATGATAAACTAATGCCACTTGCTATTCAGGTAATTCAGACACTAAGCTTCAAGTTAGAATATTGATTAAAGTGTCTATAACTAATCAGTACCTATACTCCCTCTTGTTATTGTGTCAAGCAGTTGGTAGCAGCTATCATAGCTAGTATTGTATCTGGACACCAGCTATGAATTTTCTTTGCTAGGAAAGGAAGTAATTATGTATTTTCTGCCTCAGCCTTAGCCTTGTGAAAAGGTTCATCCTATAACCATGGCCAAGTTGCTGAAAGCACAGTCTGACAAGTACATAAATCAAGTCAGTAGTAGATGTCATTTACTGAGTATATAAAAATACCATCAATGAAAACACGCTAACTTAAAGCAAAAGCTCCTCTGAAGAACTTCATGCTCTGACCTCTCAGTTGAAGGGATTCAGAGGAAACTGCCCATAAGGGAACATCAGAGTATCAAACTGAAAAGATGAACTTGGCAAACAAACAACAATAATGAAAAATTAATCAGTACTGACCAGTACCTGCATGGATCGTCTGCACCAAATGACCCACTTCGCCCTTTCCTTCTACAGCTGAAGCAGGCTCCATCAGATGACAATCCGATCTTTCTTCCTACTGATTCTGAGTACGACTGGTTGATCGCAAAGATCTTTGTGAGAAGTGCTGATTTCAACGAGCATCAACTCAACGCTCACCTGCTGCGCACGCACTTGCTGGCTGAGGTTTTTGCAGTGTCACTGCTGCGCAACGTGCCCATGGTTCATCCTCTGTACAAGGTAACTGGAGTTTGCTGAAACACAGTATTTCTGACTTTCTTATCAATTTGTACATAAAGGAGAGGTGATTGTTCAGCAGTGTGCCTCAGCATATAAAGCAAAGCACATAAATACCACATTAGAATTTAAAGCTCAAGATAAGTACTATATAATACAGTGTGCACAATATATAAAAAATTGTTGTGTTGCTTTCCCTCAGCTTATCAAACCTCACACACGCTACACTCTGCAGATCAACTATTTAGCTCGAAATCTTCTAATTTCTGAGACTGGAGTTTTCACTCAAGCAATACGTAACTGAACGAAGTAAGTCAGCACATAACAT
>JAMQGT020008780.1:0-12192 GCA_024447675.2 Pterophyllum scalare | reverse complement strand
TTATGTGTAAACTTATTGGCTCAGTTAGTATTGCTAGAACTTTTTATATTTTTATATTGCTAGTAGACAAATAAACAAAAAAATGGAAGAGAGTGTAAATATGTGAATACCTGAAGATTGGAAATAGTAGCACTACTTGATAAATATATAATAATAAGTTCACACACCATCAAAAGACTATATTTGTATTTACCACTCTGTACATACTGGTAAATTCAATTTTCAATTGAATTCAATTTTATTTATACAGCACCAAATCACAACAAATAGTTGAACTCTGTGGAACTCCATAATCAGCCCTGGTGTGTGAAGAAGACTCCCCATTAACGTGAACTAATTGGAGTCTATTAGACAGATATGATTCAAACCACTACAGTGGAGTACCTTTAATACCTACAGAAATGCAGTGTTGAGGCTGTCATTTTCAGCATCTACATGGATGTTAAAATCACCCACTGTAATTATTTTATCTGAACTGAGCACTAAATCAGATAAAAAGTCTGAGAAATCAGACAGAAACTCTGAGTAAGGACCAGGTGGACGATAGATAATAACAAATAAAACAGGTTTTTGAATTTCCCAATTAGGGTGGGCAAGACCAAGAGTCAGGCTTTCAAAAGAATTAAAACTCTGTCTGGGTCTTTGATTAATCACTAATTACTATATATAATTAATTACTATATATATAATTAATTACTATATATATAATTAATTACTATATATATATATATATATAAATTTTTATGCTTAAATGCTGGTGTTAGGTTTGTTTTTTGGTGGTCTGGGAGCAGGCACCGTCTCTATGGGGATGGGGTTTTGGGGGGATGGCAGGAGGAGAGAAGCTGCAGAGAGGCGTGTAAGACTGCAACTCTGCTTCCTGGTCTCAACCCTGGGTAGTCAGGTTTTAGGAGGGTTGATAAATTTGGCCAGATTCCTAGAAATGAGAGCTGCTCCATCCAAAGTGGGATGGATGCCGTCTCTCCTAGCAAGACCAGGTTTTCCCCAGAAACTTTCCCATTATCAATGAAGCCCACGAACTCACTGTGTTATTTGGGTATTTGGTATAAAAGCTAACACAAACAGCACTGTGAAAATGAATGTTTTGTAGATGATTTTGCTGTGAAATGTTGGAAGATTTCTGGAAATTTCTCAGTGAGTTCCATGACTTGCTTAGAGTCCTTGGAGGTGTTCTTGAACACATGGTAACGATTACCGCAAGCTTCCACAATGTGCTTGAGGTGACTCCGCTCACCGATGAACTTGTCCACTTTGACATTCAAATCTTCTCCGTGTGTAAAGAGGACGATTGTTTTCTCCCTGATCCTCAAGCCAAGATTTTCCTCCAGCTTCTCTAATATTCCTCCCTCCCCATCTGTGAACCTCCCCAGCTGTATCACAAGCAACACCACACAATCCTCTTCCTGACAGTACTTCTTACACTCCTCTACTTGTGCCCGGTCTACATCTTCCTCTTTGTAAAAGAAGTCTGGGGTGTCAACCACTCTGACCTTCCTCCCAGCTTTCATCATTCTGACCTCACACTTGGTTGTGACGGGTGTGGAACTTGGACAGGATTTAAATTCTGGGCTTGAATCTTGCATTGAGAATCTTGAGGATCCAGCAACTAGAGCTGTAAGGATCGAATGCTGGGGGTTCCCAGAAGCCAGGATGGTGTTTCCAGATGCACTCTTTCCAGTCCCGCTTTTTCCCAGCAGGACAATGTTAAATACAGTTTCAGGCAAACTCTGGGGACTGCCATCTGGAAAATGCAGTTATAACAAATATTTATTTGGGTAAAAATTATTGTATTTATTTTACTCATGCATTATTTAACTAGAAAACAACTGATGTGCAATGGAAAATTCTAAGATGTAGTAAGTCATCTGAGGCATACCAGTGTCATGTTCAGGGGCCTTTTGTGCAGGTGCAAGAAGGGTTTTTTGTGACCTGATACCTGAGGATGTAATGAATACACCATTATCATTTTATAACAGAAATGGTCAGAACTTTCAAAAGCAATTGTGTAGCATGTCAGAATATTTGCACTGAACTGAACAGAAATGTTGACATTTAGGAGTCATTAGTAAAGAGCCCCGTGACCCTGAAAAAGATAAGCAGAAGAAAATAGCTGGATGGCTGGATAGTGAAGAGCTAAATTGGCACAGAAATCATAATCATAAACAATACAGTTTCAGTGTTTTACAAGAAAAATAAAAGTTGTGTGAGGAGGTTTACGGTTGTAGCAGTGACCATAAAATGTGCTGTGCTGAAATTTTTGACAGTTACTATTGAAAAACGTAATTCTGCGAAAACTTTTTAGCAACCAATTGCTCTTATTGAAATTAGACTTCTGACAAGATGAGCTGGGACAATGGCGAAAACAAAGCTTTCATCTCCAACTGTTTTTGGTGCTAACAGTGTGGCTCAGAAAATAAACAGTAGTCCAGGTATGGACTTCCATCCTATGGTGATATCCCCACAGAAAGTGTGCTGGTATAAGCAGTAAGGCTGCTCTCATATGATGAAAGCACTAACCCGTATCTTCAATTCTCTCACAGGACATTGCTAAAAATAAAAGACAGAAAAAAATGAGAGCTGATCAGAGAACTGGAAAGTGAATGAATTCTTGATGTCTACATTTTGGCATGATTTATTCTATATAGCCTAAAATATTCACTCAGCATCCAAATCATTGAGTTCAGGTGTTCCAGTCCCTTCCACAGGTGTATAAAACAAGCACCTAGGCATGCAGACTGATTCTACAAACATCAGTGAGAGAATGGGTCGCTCTCAGGAGCTCAGCGAACTCCAGTGTGGTACCGTGATAGGATGATACCTGTGCAACAAGTCCAAGCATGAAATTTCTGCACTGCTAAATATTCCACAGTCAGGTATTAATGGAAGCGATTGGTAAAACAGGAACTCAGTCATGAAGTGGTAGGCCACATGAGGCTACTCCTGTAGGACTGACTTTTGTGTGTTCTTGAAAGGTTTGAGGTTTGATGGCGCAGTGACCAGAAATAAAAACTTCTCTCAGACATCAAACCTAAACTAATGAGTCTGTTTTGAAAATTTAAGAAGTAGAAATTACAGATATTTGTGTAAAAATGTAGGGAGTAAAAGTAAAAAGTAAAAAGTTGTCAGAAAAATAAATACTCAAGTAAAGTACAGATACCTGAAAAATCTACAATAACAAAGTATTCTTACTTATTCTTATATACTTCATTACTTATCACCTTTGCACAAATCATACTGCATGAAGTATGATTTGGAAGCACACAAAAAACCCAAGTGTTTTGAAAGGAATATCCTTTAATACCCGTGTCAGGGACCTGATCTCAACCCCAAATTTTAAATGAACTGTGCTGGTGTAGAGCAGTGGTGGTTCCAGAAATATTTTTCTGCAGGTACTAAGGGGGGGGGGTAAGCATTTTACTGAGGGTGCTATGAAGGATCACAGACACAAGCACAGAGGTGCGCTCAGAACTCAGACAAGTATAGGCACCAATAAAGTGAATAGTGAATATGTGTTATTCTGCATTTTAATTACAGCATGTACAAACATGAAATATATATGTATAGTGTAGAATGTAAACTGTTACAATAAATAAATCAATAAATCAATCAATTAGTTGTGTTTTGCTAGGAAAATATCACAACTACAACATTTTAAAGAATATTAACGTAGATGAAAAAGAAAATAATCTATTTTCTTGGGGGTGCTACAGGGGTGCTATGACTTTTCCAGGGGGAGATATAGCACCCCCTAGCGCCCACTTGGCGCCGCCACTGGTGTAGAGAGGCAAAATTTCAAAAGTTGGATCAGTGTTCTAATATTTATGGATATGACTGTATACAGAGACTTACCTATGGTCTCAGGGCTATTCTTCGGAAGGAATTTGTCACTGTGGACACAAAAAATGACTACATTGTAATTTTTTTGTTACTATATACTTAAAAGTACATATATAAACCCAGCTCGCCCTGTGAAAGGTCTTTGTCCTTCAAGCTCGGGTCCTCTTCCAGAGGCCTGGGAGTGTGAGAGTCGAGCTTCTCATGTTGCTTCTTGATGTTACTGTTGCTTGGTATTGCAACGTCTATCACTATGACCTTCTTCCTTTGTTTGTCCACCACCACAATGTCCAGTTGGTTAGCCATCACAGTTTTGTCTTTCTGTATCTGGAAGTCCCACAGGATCTTAGCTCTGTTAGTTCTCAACCACCCTTGGGGACGTGTCCCATTTTGACCTCGGGACTTCTAGGTCATACTGTTATGGTCCTGGGCCGGTGGCCCAGTGTTTTATGTTTTGTATTCAGGTCTGCGTCCTTGTCTTGTGTCAAGTCTGCCGTCTCTGTTCCCCTGTGTCACTTCCTGTTTTCTTTTGATAGTCTTGTAGTCCCTGTGCTTTGTGTTTAGTTTTACTCTCCTTATCCTTAGGTTTATTTGGTTCACCTGTGTTCCCTCCTGTGTTCTATTCCCTCATCAGTCCTCTTGTGTATTTAAGCCCTTGGTTTTCCTTTGTTCTTTGTTTGGGTCCTTGTCTGTATATCTGTGTGATAACTGCTGTGTGTGTATCTAGTTTTCAGTCTCGAGTATTAAAGTTTTTCAAGGTTTTCAAGGTTTGAGTTTAGTTTTGTGTAGCTGGCCCTGCCCAGTCTCTTTCCAGTTTTGCACCTTTAAATAAAGTGGTTTCGGACCATCCGCTCTTGCCCGCGTCCTGCTCTGGGGTCCTCCCTGCCTTGCCAGCACCAGCCGTGACACATACTCAGCTCAGATGTTCCTGTATACTATACCGGTGAATTTTCTGTTCCAAAGATGGTATATATATATATATATATATATATATACTGGAGACAGAGCACTACTGGAAGAGCATATGGGGGAAGGATGTGTCACTTTAATGCTCAGTTGCTAGTGGACCTAAGAGCAGATCACAGCAACCTCCCTGAACAGGCCCCAGTAACCATCACAGTGGCAGACATTCAAGAAAGGGTCTCACATATGAAGAGCTAGACAGCACCAGGCCTTGATATGATTCACACCTACTGGCTGAAGAAGCTGACTGCACTCCATGAGCGCCTGGCAGCACAAACGAACCAGCTGCTAGAGGCTAAGACACACCCAGAATGGCTGACTGAGGGCCGCATGGTCCTGATCCCCAAGGACCCCCAGAAGGGACCAGTCCCATCCAACTACTGGCCCATAACCTGCCTCAGTACAACATGGAAACTCCTGTCAAGCATCATAGCAGCTAAGATGAGCAGGCATGTGGCACAATACATGAGCAAGGCCCAGAAAGGGATAGGCATTGAGACCAGGGGAGCAAAACACCAGCTACTAGTAGACAGAGCAGTCACTCGAGACTGTAAGACCCGATTGACCAACCTGTGCACTGCCTGGATTGACTACAAGAAAGCCTATGACTCAATGCCGCACACATGGATCCTGGAATGCCTAGTACTGTATAAGATCAAGAGGACACTAGAGGCCAACTCCATACCCATGGCACAAGTCAACATCAAGTGTGGGATTTACCAAGGAGATGAGTACCTCAGGCAGCAGAAACCCAAGAAAGAAGAGGAAGAACAGGAACCATCATGGAAGGACAGGCCTCTCCACGGCATGTACCACCGGCAGATAGAAGAAGAGGCTGATGTAGAGAAATCCTACCAATGGCTGGACAAGGCTGGACTGACAGACAGCACAGAGGCACTAATCATGGTAGCACAAGAGCAAGCTCTGATCACAAGATTGATAGAGGGTGGGGTCTATCACACCAGGCAAGACCCCAGGTGCAGGCTGTGCAGAGATGCCCCTGAGACAATCCAGCACATAACAGCAGGGTGCAAGATGCTAGCAGGCAGGGCATACATTGAACGCCTTAACCAAGTGGCCGACATAGTATACAGGAACATCTGAGCCGAGTATGACCTGGAAGTCCTGAGGTCAAAATGGGACATGTCCCCAAGGGTGGTTGAGAATAACAGAGCTAAGATCCTGTGGGACTTCCAGATACAGACAGACAAACTTGTGATGGCTAACCAACCGGACATCGTAGTGGTGGACAAACAAAGGAAGAAGGTTGTAGTGATAGATGTTACAGTACCAAGTGAACATCAAGAAGAAGGAACACGAGAAGCTTGACAAATACCAAGGGCTCAGAGAGGAGCTGGAAAGGATGTGGAAGATGAAGGTAACAGTGGTCCCCGTGGTAATCGGAACACTCAGGGCAGTGACCCCCAAACTGGGAGAGTGGCTCCAGCAGATTCCTGGAACAACATCCAAGATCTCTGTCCAGAATTCAATTAAATTCAATTCAATTCACTTTTATTTATATAGCGCCAAATCACAACAAACAGTCGCCTCAAGGCGCTTTGTATTGGGTAAAGACCCTACAATAACACAAGAGCGCAACACTGGGAACAGCTAAGATACTGCGCAGGAGACTGAAGCCCCAGGCTAGGAGGACCCGAGCACACACACACACACACACACACACACACACAACACTGAATATAGTGAAAGAATCAGTTTTTACCTTGTGCTTTCCAACTCTTCTTTCCTTCTTTTCACCATGTCATGGCTGTAGTTTTTGTAGTCAAACTTGAATGGCTGATGCTTTAAAGACCACTCCCTCAGTTCAGAGGCAAGATCGTTATACAAAGTTGTTATCTGGAAATTGTGCATTTCTTTCAACTGCTTGAGTGAATTGTGTCTGTCTTGGTTTTCTAAGATTATAACCACATTTTCTGTGACATTTTCTCCAAAGGTATTTTGAAGCTTATTGATTTGATCCATAACTTCATCTTCAGTTGCGTTTTCTGAATCTATTGCCAGTATGAACCTATCAGGCCCAGCGTCTGAATGTGCCATGAAGTCAATAGTCTTCTGGTCTGGATGATGACATTCTTCATCAAAGAAATGAAGAGAACTGATGATCTTGAATGAATTATTCTCAATCACTTCAAAGTACGTTTTCACAGCACTGTCATCTTGGAGAATTGCACTTTTAATCTTGTTAGTTAAATCAGGCTTCTTTCCAAACAAAGTGATAATAAACTTCCCAGGATGTTCTGTAGGGGCAAAAAATTAAAAAAACCTTTTATTAAGTTTTGTATTTTTGAAAAAAACTCAAGTCTTTTATTTTGTGCTGTATAAGTGTCTAGTTTAAATATAAAGCATTCTAGAGGCTAATCTTGTTATCTATTTTACTTTAAGAATATAATGTCAAATATCCAATATACATTTATGGTATTAAATATAATAAACAAAAAGTACAAAAAGGCTTGTATTGTGTGTCTGTGCGTTCTGTGGACTCATATAGCAATTGGCCCTCAATGCTCAGTGCTAGCACTCTACTTGTGACTAACCTCGACTTTACTTTTGAATAGACCAGGTGCCTTGCAGCACGTCTCCCTCTTACAAGGGAAGAGAACTGGTTTGTCTCAGGTATGCATTAAAATATGTCAATTGAGAATTGCCGAAACATTCTTTTTCAGCTAAATGAATAACAACATTTAACTGAAAGCATTTTGGCTTTGTGCAGAAAGATTCTGTCCACATGTCTGCACCGTATTTACCAGGTGTGACAGTGTAGCTGGGACTGGTTCACCTTGTAAGTCAGCCTTTGTATGTGTGTATGAAGACAAAAAGATGACAAGTGAAATGCTTCTTTGTCATAAATACAGAGGCATTTCTCTCCTGTCCACAATTGGAAAGTTCTCCCTGAATCCTTGTGCAATATTCACCTTGCCTATGGTGGAAGTGTCTTTACAGCTGCAAGAAAAGGACAGGGTTCCAAACAAATCATTGTACATAATATTTATAGATCTTCCTAAAGCATTTGAACTTGAGAACCATCAGGCTCACAAGTTCAGATTCTGTGGGGATGTTCAGACAAGCACATGTGGTGGATTCTTTCTATCAGTGAGTTCAAAGTCAGATGTCACTTTTAGCTGCAATACTGTGGGTGACCACAAGATGTCCAACACACATTAAATTCAGTTCAAAGTTATGATTAAAAATAGAAATTGTCACTATGACTTTAATACTTTTTCTTCCATCACCTTTTAGTTGCAGAAGCCTTTCATATTTGATTATTTAAAGTTTACCATCAGTTTCCTTGGAAGCAAGAATATCTTGTACCATTATAGCTGTTAATTTTGGCATGAACAAATTAAAATTATGCATCCATCCACTTATCCTGGTCAGGGTGGAGGTGGAGGGCGCTGGAGCCTATCCCAGCTGACATAGGGCGAGAGGCAGAGTACACCCTGTACAGGTCCCCAGCCTGTTGCAGGGCCAACACAGAGAGACAGACAACCTCACTCACTCACATTCACACCTATGGGCAATTTAGAGTTTCCAATTAACCTAACTCCAGTAACTGCATGTCTTTGGACTGTGGGAGGAAACCCAGGCAGACATGGGGAGAACATGCGAACTGCACACAGCAATAGAGAAGCCTGGGCCAAGGTGGAATCGAACCCAGGCCTTCTAGATGTTATTCTAACTGTGAGACAGCAATGCTAATCACCACGCCCCAAATTAAAATTATTAAAATAAAAATAGTGATAAAAATGAATAATTATTTTCAATAGCGTCACTATCACTAATAAGCGGTTCTGGTCCCAACTCATCTTTTCAAACTTAATTGATTGATGTAAGGATTCATGTAAGGAGCGACTACAAAAGCAGGAAGTACCTACTAACATTAACTAATAAACACACAGACAATTTAAAAAAACAAACAAACTGCACAAATGCCAAACACTTTATTGCTGCATAGGGAGTCCTGACCCCAAAGAAAATTCCCACATTATCAATTTCAGATTTTCTGAATAAAGGATTTTAATAAGCCTCAGTTGCTTGTGCATATTAAACACAGTCTGCTGTCTTCACAGATATATTAAGGCAGTAGAAAATTTATATAAAGTGATGTTACTTACGTTGAGCCTTTGAAGAATTCATCTTGTCTGCTGCTTAATGAGAAACAGTGTGCAGCTTTCACCAGAATCTGAATCAGCTTTGAAATGTATCAGACACACTCCTGTTGATATACTGCAGGCTGAGCGGTGGGAGGAGTGCAGGGAGCTGCATTACATTAAGACAGAGCAGAGCTAGGCTTCTCTTTCATTCTCCAAACAGTCAAGAATAAAGATGGGTAACAGCAATTCAGTCCCTGATGGTAAACTTTGCTTAGAATACTTCTTCACAATCCACTCAAATTTCATAGGATACCACTTGTGTTGTCTTTTCTTGGTGAGAATATTTTAATCAAAACAAAAAAATTATAACACTGTATATTTCTTTCTGTAGGTGATCCAATAAGGATTGTGTTGATCGGGAAAACTGGTGTTGGGAAGAGCGCCGTTGGCAACACCATCCTGGGCGAAGAGCTCTTTATGTCTAACGTGAGCTCAGAGTCAGTGACGGAGACCTGTGAGAGAGAAAGAGTGCCAGACTGCAAAAGAAAGATTGTTGTGGTCGACACGCCCGGCCTTCTGGATGCATCTAAAAGTGCCGATGACATAAAGAAAGAAATTACAAAATGCATTCAGATGTCTTCTCCCGGCCCCCACGTCTTCCTGCTGGTCCTTCAGATCGGCAGGTTTACCAAAGAGGAGCAAAACTGTGTGGATGCCCTGGAGAAGCTGTTTGGACCAAAGGCATCAAACTACATGATTGTCCTGTTCACTCATGGTGACAAGCTGACTCAACAGGGCATAGGCATACATGACTATTTGAAAGGCGGCCATGAGAAGCTGAAAGAACTTTTAGAGGAGATGTGGTAACAGGTTTCATATGTTTGACAACAAGAACATCAAAGAACAGAGCTCAGGTTGTTGAGCTGATTAAAAAGATTGATGATATGGTGGCAGCAAATGGTGAACATCACTACACCGATGAGATGTTTGAGGAGGCAGAGAAAATTCTGCGGCAAACAGAACTGCTGCATAACAATCAAGCCTTCACATCTCAGCTCAGGAAAAAAATTTCTTTGTTTCAGACAATCTTAAAAAGGTAAAGGCTGACTAGGACCACACTGATCATTCCTCCAACTCAGACATAGTACATTACCCTAAATAGTCCTCAGTTCTTTAGTTTTCTAATTAAAGTTGCTTATTACAAAAAATTAAATAAACAACATATCATCATTGTAATTTTATCTGCTGTCTTAAGAGGAGCTTTGAAATTTTAATAATTATAAAATCCTTTCAGTCAAAAATGGTTTAGAATGAGTTGTAGTTGTGACTTTTTTTTTTATAATGATGCCATCATCATGTAAATATTCAACTTTAAATGCATTTCCATACCAGTTGTAATAGTAATTGTATTCAGTGGGAATATTTTCAAGATGGTTATTATGTGTACACACATTGCTACTTAAGATAGCAGCTATGTTGATATGATATTCATTGTTTTTAAATAAGGAATCTTAATGCCATTTTTATTTGATGTACACAAGAAATCAAGATTATCTTCAAACCAAATAAAAACCTTAAAAAAGTTTAATTTTCTGTTCTTTGTTTCCCCAGACACAGTCAAAGTCAACATTTATACAATGAACCATGGCATGGTTTGGATTTATTTATTAATTGATTTTTGATAATTATTAATGGATGATTATCCCACATTACAAGTATGTACAAATTCCTGTATGACATGTCTAGTTACTGAAGAAAGAAAAAATATCTGATCATTAAACGAATGCCCGGGAATCAGTAACTTGATGATATATGTCAAATGACCTCATGAAAGATCCATGTTGCCCATAAAATTAAAAAAGCAAAAAAAACCCCAAAAACAAGCAATCACCTGTTTATTTTCGGACAATCTTCTCAAGTCATTCCAATCCTACTACTTTAGCAAACAGCGTTCAAATTGCAGAAAAAAGTCATGTGGAACTAATGCTCAACATCAGAACTGAGCATAAAAAAATTCACATCTTTCACGTTAGCACATCAGCTCATTCACTTAGAAAACTGACAACATTTAGAGATATTATCACAGAAAAAAAAAGATTACACACCTGTGACAAACTAGGTAAGGGAAGGTTTTAGACCAGGCGTGTCAAACTCAATCACAGGACAGGCCAAAATTGAAAACACAGTCTAAGTCGTGGGCCAAACAGGATTAACATTTACTGAACAGTCTAAAACTGAAAATATTTTAATCAGCAATATGAATTTGAATGGCCAGAATACAGCAACTTTTTTTCTCAACACATTAAATAATATATGATATTTTTCTTAAAAATAACATCAGGGAAAATGAGAACAGTTCAAGCTGATGAAAATGAGCAAATTTCTTTTTTGATGTGATATCAGCAAAAAGTCCAGAAACAAAAAACAACAAGCTATATCTCTTATTCCAATTATTATTATTCTAATCATTTAGTTTCTTTCTTACTTTTAATGAACTGACACATTTCCTCGGGCAGCTCAGCTCATCTGTGTGATAAGGCATGTCACCAAATTCAGAAGCTATTCCTCCAGAAAAGAATGAAACTGTCAGTTATTTAAATCTTTGCTTCTTTTAAAGTTCACTGACGCATTCTGTCTTCAGGACTTTGCTGCGCAGCGTTTCCTGCTGTGTGACGCAGTGATGCACCAGCTCACTGCCTCCCACTTGTTTTCAAAGTCCACTTTTCATTTGGCCATTTTTGGGGGTCGGGCTAGCTTAAATGTTACCCGAAAAAGTGCTGACTGATGTTTTTATCCAACGGATCAATGTGTCATTGGGAATGCAAGAAAACAGGTTAGTGCACAGGTCTTGGCCTGCACGGCAGCTGTTGCAGTGCATAGTGAGATTTGTAAGTATACCTAGTGCAAGTGCTATTTACCAGCGAGCCATTAATCATAGCCATATGAAATTATCTTGCAGGCTGGATCTGGCTTGCAGGCCTTGAGTTTGACACGTGCTTTAGATCATTGCAGAAGTACAAATGGGTCAAGGTGAGGAGGCACGGGATCCCAGTCGCCCCTTATCCAGCAACCTGGTTGTATCATGTTGGGGTCCAGCCCAGTGGAGGCCTACTTATAAGCATTTAAGTGAAGCGAAGCTAAGGTTAAAAAAAAAACAATAGAATCCTGCAGAACTCCATGTCTAGCACCAAATCTCAATGACCAGTCACCTCAAGGTGCTGTAAGGTAAGCAATACGTAACTGAACGAAGTAAGTCAACACATAA
>JAMQGT020008779.1:0-23016 GCA_024447675.2 Pterophyllum scalare | reverse complement strand
TCTCTGTCTCTCTGTCTCTCTCTCTCTCTCTCTCTCTCTCTCTGTCTCTCTGTCTCTCTCTCTCTGCTCTCTCTGTCTCTCTCTCTCTCTCTCTCTCTCTCTGTCTCTGTCTCTCTGTCTCTCTCTGCTCTCTCTCTCTCTCTCTCTCTCTGTCTCTCTCTCTGTCTCTCTCTCTCTCTCTCTGTCTCTCTCTCTCTCTCTGTCTCTCTCTCTCTCTCTGTCTCTCTCTCTCTCTGTGTCTCTCTCTCTCTGTGTCTCTCTCTCTCGTCTCTCTCTCTGCTTCGCTTCTCTCACTCACTCACTCAATCACTTCAAGCCAAGCAGCTATTTTGTATCCCCTTTCCTGTCCTCTCTTTTCAGGGTCCCCCAGGGCGGCCTGGTCTTTCCGGGGCTGATGGGATTCCAGGCCCTCCGGGAACACTGTTAATGCTACCAGTAAGACCTTAAACGCACTAAAACATGCACACACAAACACACAGAGCTCATTTTTTCCGAGTGTGGTGTAGTAGCGTGACCACAAGGGGGGGCCGTGTGATTGAGCTACTTTTATGCTTGGGGAAATCCTGCGGTGAGAAGTGACTCCTGCTTGTCATTGCCTCCAGTTTCAGTTTGGAAGTGATTCCCAGAAGGGACCAGTGGTGTCACCGCAGGAAGCACAAGCACAGGCTATCCTGCAACAGGCCAAGGTATACATCATAGAAACAAATACATGATACAGCATTGCTCTATACTGACCCGTTATTCTCGCTAAAAAATATTTTGTAGCATATGAAGGCAAAGGGTACCTTGTACAGTTTACATAATAAACAATGTTGTTTTTCTTTCAGATGTCACTCAGGGGGCCTCCAGGTCCGCTTGGTCTTACAGGGCGACCAGGCCCAATGGTATGACTCTCTCTCTGACCTTGACCCAAATTTACATAATATCTCAAGGGCTCCTACTGCCTCTAACCTCAGCTTTAAACTCTGTCTGACCAAGCTCAAGCTCTTGTCACGCTTTCCCATCCCAACTTCATTATTATGCTTGCTCAGTATATTCAAATTGTGAAATCTGCCTCCATTTACAAAAGAGAAACAAGGGCTCAAAAAATGAACTGATTTTTAGATGATTTGTTTTCAGCTCATTCTTGGTATTATATTTGAGAAGACATATTTATTGATCTGTGTACAGTATGTCTGTATATTAAAGAGTTGAGTTTCCCTTCTTTGTTATGTCATGCATGACCTTTTGTTTATTTCATAGGGTGATCCCGGTCCGGCTGGGTTCAAAGGAGACAGTGGAGAAAGTGGCCCTGCTGTAAGATTTGACAGAATTTTTACCTCACGACTAGCTTTAATCATACTCTTTTCTTTTTTTTTTTTGTCACAATATTGATTTCCTTTTCTCCTCTTGCCTTCCTTTTAACACCTTTTCCCATTTGTCTTTCTCTCTTCATTTGTCATGAAGGGACCACGTGGGTTGCCAGGCCCTGCTGGAAATAATGGGATGCTGGGCAAGAGGGTGAGATGTCTTAAGTAATGGAAGTTTCAATGCCCCATTTTTTTTCTTTTTCTTTTTTTTTCTTGTGTGGAAACTGTATTATAGCTGGTGTATGGTAAATCAGATCTTTATGTTGTATCTCATAGGGCCGTGCAGGAGCGGATGGTGGTCGTGGAGCTCCAGGTGAAACTGGAACTAAGGTAAGCTCTTTGAGATTTTACTGCACTGCCCTGCAAATGAGCTACACCCAGTACACATATATAGCTGGCTCTTCTGCAGTCCCATTTATGTTGGTGTTTGTGTGAATGCTGCATTGTCAGTTGTTAGACCATTTTACTGTTGTTGTTAACTTTACTTGAATTGAGTTTCCTGCTTCCATGAACACAATACCACACATGTTCAGGCAGCAGGGTCCCACACAATAACAAACTATCTCCACTTGCAAGTGTAAGCCTTTAGGTATCGAGCATCCCCCAGCTTATTATATATTACTGACAACAAGGCAACTCAATATATAACAGCTGCAGGAAGGACTTAGTAAATAAATCAGTCTTCCCTGACGTGTCTGACAGAACAGCGGAGTCTTTATCAGTCAAAGCAGCATTTTAGCAGACCTACAGCTAATCTTAAAACTTCCTCTCCCCAACGCACACTCCGAGCAGATGGGAGGCTCTGCCAGGGGAGACTTTCACTACAATTCTGCTAATGTTTACACATTACCATATGTGTTTGTGTGTGTGTTTCAAGGTTTAATGCGCTTGCTTCTCTATTACATTGCAGGGCGACAGGGGTTTTGACGGCCTGCCAGGTCTCCCAGGAAACAAGGGGCACAGGGTGAGCTAGATTTGGCTACTTGATACTGTCACTGTACTTAAGGTACTTAGTCATTCAGACACCAACATGATAACATGACATGCATGAATACTTTACACATCATAAAGCAGATGCTTATTTCCATTATGCGGGCATGGTTGTTGTGATTTCTGTGATGACAGGGTGCACTTTAAAGCATCTGCTATAAACAGAACATTCCTAAACATCTTGGGGCTTATGGCTAGTGCTTTTATCTTGTAGGGGGACGGAGGAAAGCCTGGTCCTCAGGGGCCTGTTGGACAACCAGGAGAGAGGGTAAGTGCACAATATTTCCCAAAATTTTATTGCTCAGAAAACACTTGCTGCTAATAGCTTTTCTAATTTTTTCCATTATGGGAGGTTAAAGGGAAGGCCTTTACGGATCAATGAATAAACGCTATAAGCCATTTATTCAGTTAAGCACCACATATTGAAGCAGACTTTACAGTAGATGAAGTTTTAAGCTCCTGCTTTTTATTTCCGCTAGGCTGGCCTGGGTTCATTTGGTATCTAGGTTTGCAGAAGACATGAAAGCTAGCTAATGCATCCCTGACATAGAATTGAAAATATGAAAGATAGAAGCTCTGTCAGGATAGTATCAATCTATGCAAGCTGGCGGGTAAAGTTTGAGAGGGCGGTCTATTAGTCTTTGGTTGAAGATAGTTGAGCCTTATCTGTCAGGCAGTGAATTTTTTTAATGAGCTATTTTCACAGATTATGTCTTTGGGGATATAAATGTATCCGCGCCTGAGGTTGAATAAGAGAAGTGCTCAAAATCTGTGTTGAATTTGTGTCCTTCTTATTATTTCAGGGATCTAATGGACCTGTTGGGCCAAGAGGACAGCCAGGCGAACCTGTAAGTCTCCCCCAATAGAAAAAAATATAATGTTCCCTGATAGGTAGTCACACATCACAGCACATCTAATGAAAATATTTAATTTCAGTGTTCCTGTACATGATAAATTCTTGATGTAGAGGATGCATTAATCTAGTATGTGCTTTGGGCTCTCTTAAATACAGTCATAAAAAACTTTTTCTTGAAGCAGAACATAAACCGGTTTCTCTGCAAATCCTGAGGGGATTTTCAGTGATTACTCTATTTAGGTACTGCCTGAAATTTCTGCCCAAAGCATACAGCAGAACTTACAAAAAATACAAATTGTGCTGCTTGTTTTGCTCATGTAAAGAGTTACAGAACAATATTTTACAATACACAGCAGTTAAAAAAAAAAAAAAACTAGGACAGTCACACCATATTAAAACATTTCTGCCACGGGGTTCGCCCTAGTATTAAAAGCAAAAAACCAAAAAGGTCACTGGAAAAAGGTAGCACCACTGAAGAAGCTGTTTTTGTGTATCTGCATTGAACACCGGTTAATTGGTTATGACTCACAGTCTCTCTTTCTCCCTGTAGATGAGGTTAGGGCTCAGCAGGGTTCTGTCCCTCCAAATGGATCACCGAGTGCAGGAAGACATGTTAGGAAAACTGTGCTCAAATACAAAGTCATAGGAGAGGAGAGCATTTAGCTGTTTTGATGAGAGAGGGGAAGATAGGAAAAGTGACAGTAAGAGAAAAACACAAGGCAGAAATTTGGTTGGTGGTGAATGAGATAAGAGATGGTGTGAGAAAAAAGGAAAGAGAGAGTCAGAGAGGGAAGAGATAAAATCCTGGCCCGAATGATTATATTTCCATATCAATCACTTCCCAGGAGATCACAGATGTGGCTTTGGAACAGGTGGCTTGGCCAGCCTACAAAGCCAGAGGCTGACAAAAAACAGAGCACACAAACACACTTGTGCTAACAGGCTAGCACGGTCTCCGCAGCTAGCACGTACAAAACAGATGCATGCACACTCACACATTAAAATATATTATATCTGTCCCTGTTTCTCTCTCTCTCTCCCTCCCCTTAGTTTTTATTTCTGATTTAGTATTCCACTCTCATTCATCCTCATCATGAATGCAGCTTAGCTGCTGACTATTTGCTGTGTTTTGTCTCCAGGGTCCTCGAGGTCTTGTTGGGCCAAGGGGGCCACCTGGCCCACCTGGGCAACCAGTAAGTCAACATCGCCTGGATTACAGGATCAAAGCTATTGAACTGCTTCAACTCTATAAAACTCTCTCTAGTGCATGAATCATCAATATGCTTCTAAGATGGACAAGAAAGCTATTGAACTGTCTATATCTGGATCAAACTTGACACTACATATGTTATTTTCTAACACTTATTGACATGCATTTTTTTCAGGGAATTCATGGAACTGATGGAGTAGCAGGGTCAAAGGGCAACCCGGTCAGTCCTGCTACCGTCGCAATTTCTCAGAACTACTATTATATATCAATAATCACTGGTTAAAATGCACGTGTGGCCTTACGTTACATTAGAATATTAGAAACATTAGAAAAATCACAGTAACTTAGTTTTAACTACTAATGGAAATGTTAACCAGTCGTGATATCAGCGTATGACAAAGATCACGTGAGGACAGACTGTGTGATCACTGGTGCTTCTTGTTCCTAGGGTCCAATTGGAGAGATTGGGCCCCCGGGTCAACAGGGGAGTCCAGGAGTCCAGGTATTTCAACATAAACACAAAAGCACAGGTTTCAGTGTTGCACAGATGACTGCTAGATTGCTTTTCCCATGCATAAAGATGTGTTTCTTGTGTATTTTTACTCCATTCAAAGGTTTACTCGCTCTTCCTTTAGTTTTTTGTTTGTTTGTTTTTTAAATGAAACTTCTCTGGTCTTTCGGGCATGTAAAAAATTAATTATAAATTTGCATGACACAAAAAGGATTCAAAATAGAGGGCTGTTTTATTAACTCACTGAAAGGACTGTTTCACAAGGTTTTCAACCCAACAGCAACAAAATGAAATTTTAAAATGCTGTCAGTGACATTACAGTCATATAAAGAAGAGTGCATTATATTTTTAGTTTTGCAGCATGTCAACAATACATCCACCTATGCATATTATTAATAACTCTTACATATACATGAGCCATATTCATACACACACAGAGTTATGCACAATCTAAGCTCCCAGCCGTCTCCTAATCTCGTGGCACTTAACTTGATTGAGCTTTGTTTTGGTCTAGGGCTTGCCTGGTCCTCAGGGTCCCATCGGATTGCCAGGAGAGAAGGTAGGTATCATGTCTCTCACTTAATTTCAAAATTAAAGCTATGACCTTCTCGAACCCTGTCAATGCACACTCTGGGGAGACAGGCTGGACAGGGGAGTATCACCAAGCCACGTCTGGCTCCCATTCAGACAAGGTGGAGCAAGACAGGAAATCAATACACAAGAAACACACACAGCCATAACGGACACCTGGGACAGCCTTGGTCTGTGCACATTGTGAAGCCAGACTGATAAAAGAAATAATAAGGGCTTGGTCACAAATACGATATGTAGCAGCAAACTGGGGAGGTTTTTTTCACTCAGGGATGGGCTGAGGTGTTATGTATCTGAAGCTCAACTCTAGTTTTGATACCTCTTTATATCCTATTCAGGGTCCGCAGGGGAACAAGGCATGCAGGGACTACCAGGCATTGCATGGTCCCCCCGTAAGTAAGCAGAAACACACAAAAATATGCATGTCTGTGCATATCCAGTGTCTTTGCATATATACACAGAATTTGAATGCTGATAATTCACCAGTCACCATCAGCTGATACTGCAGTCAGTTTAAACCTGGCATTTCTGTAGCGGTTGCAATAGATCAGGCCATTTATGCATTTTCAATAGATATCTAGACACACATACTAGCTTATGAAGCAGAGAACATGGTCCCCCAGTAAAGTTATACAATTAAACAAACTCTGTACGCAATACACCTGTTTATATGTAGATAAACACACAACCCAGAAATGTAAATCGAAAGTAGGCAAGGATCAAGATGACTAACCTACACTTTCAACCACAAAGCGCTTCTTGTATTATTTTTTTGCAAGTGATATTTTATTGTGCTTCACTCTTAGCACTGATGGGGCATCCTCTTTTCACTTTGACGAATTGCACTGCTAAGTCAAACTGGTATTTTTTTCCTACTTAGGGTCACCCCGGTAGAGAAGGACCCCCAGGAGAAAAAGGCATCCAAGTGGGTATCAGCATGTCCTGGATCCAGATATTAAAATGCTAATGTTGTGTTTTTTCCCCCAATCTATAACTGTGCATTAACATTAAGGCTCATTATTATGATCATTGTGTCCCAACAGTGCCATCATCTTTATCATACAAGAGCATAAGTCCATTAGTGTAAGCAGCATACACTAATCAGAATCATCTGCTTCTACTGTTTTCGTTTATTTCTCACAAGAAAGGATGGCACACACAAACGGATGGCCTGTCATTGACTGCAGTATTTATTTATTTATAGTCAGAGAAATGCCTCTTTGCTGGGTGGTGTTTAAAAAAAATAAAAATACTATAATAATGTTGTTTTTTTCCGTGTAGGGTTTACCAGGCGCTCAGGGACCAGTTGGGTACCCAGGGATTCGTGGAGTAAAGGTGAGGCATAAATGCATAATGATTTCCGGTGTTTATATATATATATATATATATATATATATATATATATATATATATAATCATTCTATGTGCATGTGTGTATGTCTACCTGTGATAGACAAGCTGCGTGACTCTATGACTGACAGGTGACATGTGGAGGCCCAGCACCTCGGTTCTCCAGGGACCTGTCAATAGCAAAATGAGAAACATTTGATGGATAGGACAAATGTCACATACAGCAGTGGAGTAGTCCATCTTGACTGAGGATGCTTTTGAAAGAGTGGGGAAAAAAAGTGAAGTTGTTATATAATAGCTTTCTGCTTGGTGATTGGTTTTGTTAAATCCTCTTGGCAAAGTCCTCCAGCAGAAGTGAATGTATTGCCAGTAATTGCTCAATAACAGAGCAATTCTATGTAAAGAGTTGGTTTTATTTTAATGTGAGTTATTTCTGAAAATACAGATGAAATGCATAATATGAAGTCCAAAGATCCTTAGTTTTCTTAAACTGGATGTTTCTATTTTTCAAAGGGAGCAGATGGAGTTCGAGGTCTAAAGGGGAGCAAAGGAGAGAAGGTGAGTTAAATAGATTTCATTTTTCTGATAGTGGCCAAACAGTGGGTTGTAACTGTAAGGACACTTGACAAATGATATCGTCGTGAAGGTATCTGAGACCAGCCGTTACCTCTTTGCAATGCATGGCAGGGAGAAGATGGCTTCCCTGGGTTCAAAGGTGACATGGGTGTCAAGGGAGACAGAGTAAGAGTGCCATCTAATAACAAGCCTCTGTGTCATTTTATTCTGAGTTATTGTCTTTTGGATGAGATATTTTTTCCTTACTTGCTTTCTGCTCTCATTCTTGGCTTAAGGGTGATAATGGAGCTCCTGGTGCTCGTGGAGAGGATGGACCAGAGGGGCCAAAGGGCCAAGCTGGGCCCATGGGAGATTTCGGTGCTCTCGGCATAGCTGGCGAGAAGGTGCATTTATTTTAAAAAATGACATTTCTCTTCAACACAGGCTCCCAGATGAAGAAAACGTGTATCTAAACCTCAATTGCACTGCTGACATTATAAAGTTAAGTAGTGAAGTTATATTTGTTAGTTTTCAGTTATGTTATGACAAAGCTTTCCTATAAAATCATGGTTTAAAAATTCACTAAAATACTGAACATATGGATTTTAATGCCCCTGCATTTATCACATCCAGTTATAGCCCAGTCCTGAGATAAAATTGCCACTGGGCTCATGTGTATGTATCACTAATTAATCTTTCTTGCTTGTTCTTGCTGCATTTGCACATCACTGTTGTGCAGCATGTTTTAAAAATCTTAATGACTAGTTATAGATTCTCCTTTTCCTTCTCTGTTTTGGCTTTCCTGTCTCCAGGGTAAACTCGGTGTGCCCGGCTTGCCAGGATACCCAGGAAGACAAGGTCCTAAGGTGATTTAGTGTTGAAGGGCTATTATGATCTGTTAATGTATCCCCTGTTCCCTTTATCAGAGCTTTAAGTAGAAAGATGTGTGTCACTGGCTGGACTGTTTCCTGCCTGATTAAAAATAAAGGATGATGAATAGCATATTAAAAAAGGCTATTTTATTTATAGTTCATTAGTGACATCACTTCATTACATGTTGATGAATGGTGTGTTTAAGACTGTGTTGAGCTCATGGATTAGATTTGCTTTAATTTGATAAAGTAGTTAATTATAAGTTAATGAGACATTGTGGGTGATGTCTGATAAATGGAGGGCTGAGGCTGATTAACCTCTTCTTGTGTCGCCAGGGATCGCTTGGCTTCCCTGGTGTGGCTGGGGTCCCAGGAGAGAAAGGACGAAGGGTCAGAGCTACACGGACATTTTAATACACAAAACATTCTGACTTCCTCAGAATATGCTTTTTAGTTTTGTATGTAGGGGATATAGTTTAAAGTAACTCATTGATTTGTTACCTTTTACAATGCAGGGCCCAGCTGGTCAGCAAGGCCCTGGGGGGCAAAGAGGCCCTACTGTGAGTACAACTATATGTGCCTTGCCTACACACCACGTTGTGTTAAGTGTATAAACCTAAATATACTGACTCTAATTAGATACAGTATGTCAACAGCTGTGACAACGTGTGACTCATGCTGTTACATCACCACAATATTTTCATATCACCACATATTTATCTTCCACCTCCTGATAATTTATCAATGTGCTAATAAGCCTGCTGTTTGTTTTCTAATAGGGAGCCCGCGGAGGAAGAGGAGCAATGGGACCAACTGGAAAGCCTGGAGAAAAGGTGCATGTAGTGACATAAACAAAGACATATGCCCATACAATTACATATACATTTTCACACCTGGCTAACTCATAAAGTATGGATTAATGCGTTGACCGAGTGTAAACTGGTTATTGCTTTTTGCTTCTTGATGACAGGCCATCTGGCACACTGTCTGGCAGGGGATGCTTCAGTTTATACCCTCACCCTCAAAGAGCAACTTGAGAAAACTAAAAATTTGTGAGCATCTGATTAACTGTGCTTTCATTTGCCTTTTGCCTTTTCAACCTATTAGGGTGCTGCTGGACAAGATGGTCCTCCAGGGTCCCCTGGAGAACAGGTAACCTTTTTTTTTACATATAACATCTAAATAATATCTTGGATGTGATGAGTTTTGATAACCTGTCTTGTATGTTAGGGTCCCCGAGGACCAGAGGGACGACACGGTGAACCAGGACCTAAAGGGCCTAATGTGAGTGGGCTAAAATGTTTGTCCTGTAACTTGAGCTCATATTTATATTCCCCTTAAGTGATATATACTTCATTATAGTGATATTAGAACATTCTTTTTCAGGGCCCACCTGGAAAGGATGGAATACCAGGCCATCCAGGTCAAAGGGGTGAACCAGTGAGTCACTTTTATCCTAAGAAATAAGCTTCAACATTAACTTTAGAGAGACAGCTGACTGTCAATATGATCTACTGTAATCAATTCTTAAGCCAGGTTTTCACACTGAATTGCAGTACTTACATTTCTCAGCTAGGAGGCCTGTACCAAATCTATCATGCCTTTTCACCTCTGTTCACCTCTTAACTGAGGATCACAACAGTCACTTATCAGTCACTCTGTAGGGCTTCCAAGGAAAAAACGGCCCCCCTGGCCCCCCAGGTGTTGTTGGACCACAGGTAAGAAAATCAGCCTGTTTTAATTACCTTTATAATCAAATGATTGTTTATTACAAATAGCATTCATAATAAATAACTGCTATCTGGTATGTGTTGTGCACTGTGGCTGTTTTTAGGGCAAATCTGGTGAGACAGGGCCAACTGGAGATAGAGGTCATCCAGGTGCACCAGGACCACCAGGTGAGCATGGGTTACCAGGAAGTGCTGGAAAAGAGGGTGCCAAGGTGAGTACTTTCCATCATAATGCCAGGATCAAAATCACCTACCAGTATTACCTTAATACTGTTCTACTATATAAAGCCCAAGGACTCTCCTAGAACTGCTAGAATAACTTATCTCTTGGATCTCATCCTATCCTCTAATTTGCTAATAAATAACACGGGGAACTTCACAGGGTGGAGTGCATGATGGCTCATAAAGGATAAATGTTCTTTCTTGGTGTGACTTTCTGTTTGGTGTGATTTATGACTGCATAAAGGCCTATTATCTGCTGGCTGCTTCTCTTATATTTAATAATTTTTGTGTATGTATTGTTTCTAGGGAGACCCAGGTCCATCAGGTGCCCCTGGGAAGAGTGGCCCTGTTGGGCTTAAAGGCTTCAGAGGGAGCAGAGGAACCCCTGGTCCAACGGTAAAACAAATTTTCATATATCTAATAGCTGTGCTTCGCTGACTGTCAACAGCAGAGCCTCTTGAAATGTACAGCTTGTATTAGATCAAAAGTTAACTTCAGATAGTAACAGCCAAGGAGACTCTGTAAGAATTTTGCAAAAGCTGTAAAAAGACTGTGATTTCATGGATGTAGTTGTTCCCGTGATTGTCAAGCCTGTTTGTTTCTGTGTCTCCAGGGTCCTGCAGGTCTGAAGGGAGGAGAGGGCCTGCTTGGTGTCGCTGGACCTATTGTACGTCTAATCTGTTGAAATTACTTTCCCATCCTATTCCCTGCTCCATTTTCAGCCGCTATATTTTATAGAATGCTAGGACATATGAAGCAGGAGGCTGTTTCCATGGTGACCAGTGATCGTGACCGTTGCATTAAGTAAAAGACTGAATCATGTGATATAGTTTCCTCACCTCTCTATCTCTTCTTATTTTCAGGGTTCCACTGGAGAGAGGGGTCCCGCTGGGCCGGCTGGCGCTATTGGCCAGCCAGGACGCCCTGGCGGCGTTGGTCCTGCTGGGCCAATGGGAGAGAAAGGCGAGCCAGTAAGCTCTGGAACATTGCTAATTTTGTTTCTCATGCAATAGTGTCCAGTAACACATATGACACAATCACCTCTTACCACTGGGTAATAAGTAACGTGTGCTCTCACTTTGGAATGTGTCATTATGAACCCGAGAGCAGGAGAAAGGAAAAGGAGACTGTGAGAGGATATATAAGTGTGATCAAGTCTGCTTTCCTAAAAATGGGTTTCTTTCCTGGTATGACACATCAATCCATGTGGCATGCTACTTTACGAGGATAATAAGTATAATGGTATTTGTTAAATATGCTGTTTTTCCACCTGTTGCTTAGGGAGAGAAAGGGCCCCCAGGGCCAGCTGGACGTGATGGGGAACTGGGACCAAGAGGGCTGCCAGGGTCTGCAGGACCTCCTGGGCCTCCAGGGGAGGATGGAGACAAGGTGTAGTGAACAGCTAAATGGACTGCAGCACTTGTTTTTGCTGATTTTTGGACTCAGTGTTTCATGTGTTTGCACTTACCTCAATAGGGAGAGACAGGAGTACCAGGCCAGAAGGGTAGCAAAGGAGACAAAGGAGAAGCTGTGAGTATGGCTTTTTTGGTAAATAGGTGCGACATGGCATGATTTTGAATCACTAGGAGGCAGGTGATAAAGGCTTATGAATAATTTGGCATATTTCATAGTCTGGACAGTGCATTCTCTGGTGTAATGAGCAGCTGCCTTTAATCATATCCCATCACTGAATCCATACTGAACCACTGTGCTTGTGCTCTGTTCTCTTTTATAGGGACCCCCAGGACCTGTTGGAATTCAAGGACCTGTGGGTCAACCAGGACTGCCTGTATGTGCCATCATTTTAAAACAACAAAAAAACCATGAGAGGTCAGTTTGGACTGTGCAATTGTGCAACGCTGACTTGTCTGTGTTTCTTATAGGGCGCAGATGGTGAGCCAGGTCCTCGTGGGCAGCAGGGTATGAACGGGGCGAAAGGGGATGAAGGACCTAGAGGCTTTAAGGGGGCATCGGGTCCTTCTGGACTACAGGTAAAAAAAAAAAAAAAAACACAATCAATTTTAAGTGTCTATATCTCCATGTTTATACTAGAGTATTTGCTTTCCCTTCTCATGCCTGTCACTATACTTCCCTGCCTTTGTAGGGAATGCCAGGGCCACCAGGGGAGAAAGGAGAGAGTGGGCATGTTGGTTCAGTGGTGAGTACAGCTCAGCAATCTCAGCACATACATCATTCATCTCATGTCCATTATGGTTTCAAGTTGCCTCTGACTCATCACTTCGCTGACATCTTGCATCATTATCTATTTGACTTCATGTAGTCTTTTCCTATATTGAACATTGACTAGTTCTTATTTCATCTACCCCCCTCCCCAATACATAAATGTTTCCTTAAAAATTTCCCCTTTATTAAGGACAGTTTCACAGACATATTTGAAGATCAAACATGTATGTATTTAATGTAAAACAATTAATTATTTGCAAGAAAGATACTAGAGCATGATGGTTAGTGTTTGCAGATGCTGTAAATTTATATTTTTGTTCATGATTAGGAAATTTCTGAAACATTATGATATGAAAGTCTGATTTAATCCATTACAGCAGATGACACACACAGACAATCAACACACAAGAACAAATATCATCCCCTTTCAATGGGAATAGAAGGATAAAAGAAAGAATAAGTAATGAAATCCAGTTATAGTATAATAGAATACAACACTGTGCATCTTTATTTTAGAGTTATAGCTACAATGAAAAAAATTAATAATGTTAGTTCTTTTGGTAAGGATATAGATTTCCTTTAAATTGCTTATTATGGGAAAAAAGACGATGTCTTATTTTTAAGACTCTGTCAGATCTGGTCTTTGTATTGCAAATTTTCAAGGTATCAGCAGTCTATAGTTGGTACACAGACACCCCACCTGAGCTTTTTAAACTTTAATTAGTACCACCTATTTTGTTCATTAGCACCAGCTGTGCTGAATCTGCAGCTGTGGTTTAAACTTGTGAGCCAACCTTTCCTCTGCCAATAATCATTAACATTTACTGCCCTCAAACTCTAGGATGTGAGGTTATTGGGTGGGCTGGGTTTGCTCAAGTCAGTGATTAGTCCAAATATTTGTGGAAAGAGGTGTAAGACTGATATTGAAAGAAAGCCCAGTCTTGGAAGAGTCATTTAAAGCCTGAAATAAGGCTGTTCGGTCTTGCAGTGGGTGGACCGTGGTTTAATAAGCGGTTAAGAAAATGCCTCCAGTAGTGTTTCCATTTAAATAGCCTTGAAAGCACTTGAAAACTGACAGGGCTGCTTTTGAGGGTTTCATGAAAACCTAGCTAAATTTGTGTTTTCCCAATGACATGCATTTTGATAAACAGGCAGTGTGACGTGTCATAACAGCAAAAGTACAAGTGAAACTAATAATGTTAAATATGGTTCCGCTCCAGGTAATGATCCCAGCAAGCCATGCCAGAGAGCCAGCATGCACAACATAACTGAGCAAAATATTATAGTAGAGACATATCCCAGCAATGGCATAGTGACATGCTTAGCAAATGAATAATTCTTAAACTTTTTGTGGCTCCTCATTAGCTCCATAACAGGCAGTGTTATGCTGACAAAATCAACCATAAAAATATGTCACCTAAATCAGCTACTCTCTTGATTCTGTACCTTGTGTCTGGGAATTTTGTTATATTTTATAACATGATATTTATATTACTTATTGTTATTAGAAAGAAAGCAGTTTAAACACTTAAACCTGTAACCTCACTGCATCTTTTTGAATGTGTGATGGAACTTCAAGGCTGAGAAGTAGTAGTACTGAATAGGCCTTGGCTTCATGCGCATGAACGATGAGCCCAGGAAATGAATAGTTCATTCTGTATGTGAAAGAATGAAATAAGATAAATTTAAAAAATAAAGAAAAAGAAGCAGTGACAAAAAGGATGCAGTGGAGCAATGGAGTGGAAGGAAGAGGCGGGGCCCTTATTGTGAGCAGGAAGACAGTGTGACAGCTGCTAATCAGATTAGCCTCAGCCTCGGCTGTCTAATGAGCATCCTCCTTTGTGACAGTCATCTCACAACGCTGTCAGCCATGAACACACGCTCAACAAGATTCTCTATAGCCCCTCTTCTCCACAGCCAGATTAGGGAGGGAATGCATTAAAATGGAACCAAAACAAGAGAAAGGGAGAGAGAGAGGCGAGATGGTGAGGACTCAGTGGGAAAGTTTCATTCATGTGTGAGTGTTGCGGATCACAGAATTCTCCTCTCTAATGCTGAAGTATTTCTCCACCAGAAGGATATGTGTTTCCTCTAGTCCCACACAGTCTCTCCCCGGGCAGATTGTCTGTCTTTCTGTTTCAGTGTCTTTACAACACAAGGTTCCCTCCAAGACTTAAGCATCTACTCAACTGAAACTGAAGCTGAGCATAGTTAGGATTAATTGCTTGGCACTCTCTTGAGCAGCACAGAAGAGTCAAATCGCATGCCTTTCCTGGCTTGAAGAATATGGTCTTGCACATCACAGGATAGCGGTTTCTTATTAATAAGAGAGAATATGAGAGGGGACGAGTGGGGAAAATGAAAAAGAATCAGAACCTATGTCATATTGAGGGTAATGACCTCTCTGGATGTCTTCATCATGTCACTACGGTAGCAATCATAGATACTTGGGCCATTGCATAAGCAATTCACCATGGGCTGGCTTCTAACTCCTATTTGATTTAGAATCACTAGCTAACACACTGCTTACATTGGTATTTCTGTTTGTATTTTTTGATTAAACATGTCATTTCTGTCTTCACAGGGACCTCCAGGACAGCCAGGTCCAAGAGGGCCTCAAGGGCCCATTGGGGGAGAGGTAGAGTGTGTTTTTTAAATGTATTTTTTAATCACATGCTTAAATGTAAATGCAGCATTACTATTTACATATATTACAGAGATGGTTTCACTAAAGGGCAAATAAAGAGGGCACATGTAAATAAAATGAGACATCCTTCTGTAAGTCCCACTGCTTGGCCACAATCTTGGAAAATCTCAAGGGCACTTATTGGGGGAGATGGCCTGGAGAATCACCTAAATTAATTTCAGTGGTGTTTTCTCCTGGAAGTTAAAATATTTTTCTTATTAAAGAATTCGCCCATAGATCTATAAAGCTGTCTATATGTATTTGTACAACACCAAATTGTTATTCCTAGTAAAAAGCATAGAATCAAACATGCATAGATTGTAGAGGCAGGTATTAAATTTGTTAAAACAATAAATGCACCAGCACAGTCTATTTGATTTGGTAATACTAATCAGCATCACCAGATATTCTAAATTGCCTCTCATGATGAAAAGATATGCATAATTTTTCATCATTATTGCCTGTCATATTTTACCCTGTTCTTTTAAGGTAATTTTTTGAGGTTTGTTCTTGAACTGTTCCTTATGAAAATGTATCACTGTGTTTCATTATTCATTTTTTTCATTTAAACTATTTTAAAAATAGAAAGTCTGGAAATGTCTTACTGAAATAACGCACACCTTGTGCAAGCATTAGAATCAAGGAGACATTATTATCAAAATTATCAGTGTAATAGCTCGTGCACTAAACAAAGCATGCCTTGTATTTTCCAGCCCTTCATCTATACAGTGTCTTTTGAGCACTTCCTGCCACACTGCCTTTGAAACTTGAATTATTAAATAGAATTAGGATATAATCCCTGGGAGAGAGTTATATTTACTGCTCTATGAATCATTAAGAAGTATTAGACTATTATCCCTGAGAGGCAGTTATATTTACCTCTAGTAATGGCCGTCCCTCTACAGTCTCTCATACTGGTCAATTATTTAGCAGTGAGCTGTAGAAAGCTGTGTGAGCAACACTTTTGCTTCATTACATGAAGCTTGGAAATACAGTGGTGCAGAGATGGATGGATCCATAAATGGATTGATACAGGAATAGTGGGAAAGAGTGAAGTGGGGTGAGATAGCATGTGAGGAAAGCAGTTGGCAGCAGGAGTTCAGTTGTAGTGCGCAGTTTTATTCAACTCCCATGCCTGTGCACTCTACCGAAGACATGTTTTTCCTGGGTTTGAGTCTAGACACAAGGCAAAATGCACTGACATATGCGTGTGCACACTAACACACTCGCACAAACAAACAGACCAAGTGATAGAAAGAGAGGAAGTAGAATCCACCCTCTGTGATGTAAACAATATCCACATAGCAAAACTGACAGTATTTTCTTGTGTTGTGAAAATGATGTTCCAGTTTCTGCCTTCTGTGGGCAAACTGCTGACAAACAAACAAAAAATACTGCAGAATGCTGCAAAAATTGATTTTTCAGAAATCAAATGAATATTTCAACATGCCCTTGTTTTATGATGCTGCAGTTCAAGCTGTTCTCTCTCCTCCTGCCACAGGGCCCACCTGGAATGCCTGGTGGAGTTGGCCAGCCTGGACTTGTTGGAGAGAAGGTCAGCACTTTCCATTAGGAAATGCATTATGTTTATATGTGCCCATACAGTAGAATGGTAGTGGTTTGTGTGTGTAGACTCTAGCTTCAGTGTTATATCAGTGATATTACCAAATTTTCCTTTGCAATCAGGGTGATGATGGAGAAGCTGGAGACCCTGGGCCAGTTGGAGAGTCTGGCATTTCTGTGAGTCACATTTCCTGCATTTTAGCTTCTGCCTTCCCTTACGTTCTTCAACCTTTCAAGGACTGTTATTTCATTTGCTGGTATCCCAGGGCCCCAAAGGTGATGTTGGGGAAAAGGGTGATTCTGGTCCTCCCGGTACAGCTGGCCCCCCCGGACCCAGAGGAACACCAGGAGAAGACGGACCCAAAGGCAACCTTGTTAGTCTCTGTGGTTCAGTGACATTTTCTTGCTGTCTTGCTGTTAGGCCAGCTGGTCTTTTAATGCCATACATGATGTTTTTTTGTTATTTTTGTTTTTGTTTTTACTCATTGCTTTTGCTTATAGGGTCCTATTGGATTCCCTGGAGATGCAGGGCCCCCTGGTGAACCTGGTGTCAATGTGAGATCTAATGCTTTCGTTTACTGTCATATTTGTATATATATATTTTTTTAAATCTCTATTCTTACATGACATTTATTTGTTCAGGGAATAGATGGTACACCAGGGTCTAAAGGAGATAGTGGAGATCCTGGCAAAGCCGTAAGCAGCAATTTTTTTATTGACTTCCTACATATCATAATCCTCCTAAAATAATGGCCTAAGTCATTTTTAACAAAAAGTTTATTTTTGACTAAATCATCATATTTTCAGTATTTGGTTTAGATTAGCTGAAATCTTATTATTTAATTGACATAGTGACATTAAGTCAAGGTCAACATCTTTTTTTTTTCTGTTTTCTTTCATTTCTGTAGGGACCACCAGGAGCTTCTGGAGAGCCTGGTCCTCCGGGACCACCTGGACGGAGGGTAAGCTTAGTATATGGTATATGTTTGTGTGCATGTATGGGTATATTATGTGTGTGTGTTTGCAGCTAATGCTGTAGTGCATGCCATTGTCTACTGTTTCTTTAAGGGTCATGTTGGTGCTGCAGGGAAAGAAGGAAAGCAAGGCATGAAGGGAGCTAAGGTAAATTAAAAAACAGTCATCTCTCTGAATAATTCTTTTTTGATCTATTTTGCTACTAATGCTTTGCTCTTTGTGTCTGTCTCCTGGCTCTGTAGGGCAGAAGTGGAACCCAGGGATCGGTGGGGAAGATGGGCCCAGTGGGACCCCAAGGACGGCCAGGGAGGCCTGGTCCAGAAGGCTTTCGAGGCATTCCAGGTCCAGCGGTATGTGGATGAAAAATGCTACTTTGATTTAAAGTTGGCATAATATTGGACTGACTAGACTTTACTTTGAAGGTTATACCATAGACATCTCTAATTTGTGTGATTATTTTGCAGGGTGAACCAGGATTAAATGGACCACCAGGGCAAACAGGACCACCAGGACCAATAGTAAGATCGTTAAATTATTTGAATCTGTTCTCATAATTTAATGTAAAATTCAACAAAATAAACATATTTCATACAGAGCCTACATTACTGATGTAACTAATAAATCTGGCATTGTAAACAGGGGCCACCAGGACTCCCAGGATTAAAAGGAGATCCTGGAAGCAAAGGAGATAAAGTGAGTTTTTAGCTTTTGACAGAGAGAACAGTGTGCACCAGTGTAAACCTAATGACACAATGGTGATGAACCCTCTCTCTATCTGCAGGGTCATGGTGGGTTGATTGGTCTAATTGGCCCCCCAGGAGAACCAGGTGAGAAAGGAGACAGAGGCCTGCCAGGAAATCAGGGTGCACAAGGACCTAAAGGAGATCTGGTATATATGGTTGCCACATGAAACATCAAATAGACACACAAAAAAGTCAATATACAAACAATGTATGATACAGGTTTGCTTATATCCAGGGTATGTCTGGTTCTCCTGGTCCCACTGGCCCACCAGGACCACCTGGACTTGCAGTAAGTTCCACACCCTTATGACAATGTGCTCTTTTTTTTTTTTAACCTACAGTATGCATGTATAAATAATTGTTTCCAGCTCGCATAAATACAATTTTGCTGAGGCCAGTACATTTGTTCATCCTAATATGCAGCTATGTCAGTAAATTTTGTCTTGTTTATCTTGTTGCATAAAATAATTTCCAACAAATGCATATGAAACACACCTAAACAAGTTTAAAATGCACAAATAAGAGGCATCTATTATGACCTAACATAGCAGCTGGCTTACAGGCTATTGTTGCTGAGCAGGTGCCTGACTATCCGGTGAATAGCTGATTAGCATTTTGCAGCGCTTACTTGAGTAATTAGATCATTTTCTAATCTTTAAGAGCTGTTAAAAATTTATGTATGTTTTTAGTGCTGACATACCCGTCATCTTTCTTAGGGTGCAGCTGGCCAGAAAGGATCGAAGGGAGACACGGTGAGTTGAGTAATTTGTCTTATTTATACATTGCGCTTCCTGTATTCACACCTCTGCTTCATAAGCAGCTGCTAGGAACATATGTTGGGGAGAGAAAGTACCTTTGTTGGCTAAAATATACCGTGCTTCATAATCATAACACTCTACTGTGTTTACAACGTGTCTTTGGAACTAAAAGCCTGCTGTACAGCCATGCTTTCCTTCTGTGTGATTTTTTTTTTTCCCATTGGGCCTTTTTAATAGGATTTGTCTCTGGTTTGTATGGTGTTATGAAAACTGCTATAGTGTGTCTTGAGCAGCAAAGATTTGACCACAGTGTGCTGATGCACACAGCTGGATAATCCTTTAAAGAGGCAGCTATATCTGGCCGGATAAAGTCAGAATTTAGTGTAGAGGTGCCAGAGAGGCTCCAGGTGAGACTTGATTGACATAAAGTTTTGTCCTCGTCTATTCCCCAGGGTGTTGTTGGTCCCAGAGGAGATACAGGTCCTGCTGGTCCCCCTGGACCTCCAGTGAGTACCTGGAATGATCCATTTCATGACCTCAGTTCTGGTTTTATTATCTTTCTTTTCCTTCGAGCCCTTTTTGACATCTATGTGCTACCCTTAGGGACTTCCTGCAACAATTATTGAGCCCCTCCCTATCATGGAGGGCAGGCGGAAGAGACGAAGGCACTCAGATAGGACAAGAAGAGCACCCCCAACTAGGGATGATAATACAGATTTGGACATAGAGGAGCTCCTCCAGAGAGATCAGCCTCTGGAGGAAGCTGAAGGAATGGAGGAAGTGTTTGCCACCCTCTCTTCTATGAAAAATGAAGTGGAGCTTATGAGGAGGCCTCTTGGAACCTTTGAAAGCCCTGCTCGGACATGCAAAGAGCTCATGATGGTTCAACCTAGCTACAAAGATGGTTAGCAAAAAATATGCTTAATAATTAATGCTTATTTCACCACTTGCTGCCAACAAATATTTAAGTCAAAATGTTGTTTACCATTTTGTTACTGTGCCATACATGTCTTCATTATATCAGTGTTTGGTGTAACTGATTGATGTCATTATTTTGTGGGTTCTGTAGGTGATTACTGGATAGATCCTAACCAGGGGTGTCACAAAGACTCCATCAAGGTGTTCTGTAACTTCACAGCTGATGGACAGACCTGTCTCTATCCTGACAAAAAGGCAGAGATGGTGAGTCTCCATTCTCTTGCCATAACCCTTTGAAATGCACAAATCAGAGGACAAATTACCCACTATGTCCCTTGATCTTTATAATTTTGCACTACAAACAGTACTTCTTCTGTTCCTCTGTGTATCTAGGTGAAATTAGCAGCATGGAACAAAGAGAAACCAGGAAGCTGGTACAGCCAATACAGGAAAGGCAAGCAGGTACAAGAAATAAATAACTATATAAATAAAATAAATCAACCTCACCTCCTACCATTAATCTTAGGTAGCTCCAAATGCCAGGCAATCTTTTTCAGGTAAATTACTTATCAGAACTGCGCAGAGTTTGAATAATATTAATGCTTAATATTGTGTTTATATAAATTTGTAGGCATGCATGTGTGTGTCCATCTAAGTGCACCAGGCTGCATACATATTTTTGTGCTTCTTTGTAAATCTGTTTATAGTTTTAGAATAATTTAGTAGCTCACATGCAACGTCATAGCTAATTTGATATATTGCCAGCCATTGATTTCAGCACTCAGAATGACTCACACAAAGTCACTGGCAGCTGTGTCTCATTGACTACCATTCGTGGTCTCTCATGTGCACCTATTTAGAGGTCTCATAACCCTCTCAGATAATCACAGAGCTGCCAGTTGTAATTCACTGACTCATTCGCGCAAGGTCATTGGAATAGATTAGTTTTTTTTTCTTCCCTTAATAACATTGCTTTCTAATTTTCTTTTACTGACATTTTCACATGAGCACATGTAAACGCCTTCATCATAAATTTAAATTGTATTTATATAAACACTCTAAGAACAATTAGTTGTCCCCCCCCCCCCGTGGTTTAATCGCAGTGAGATAAAATGTATCCTTTTAAATGGGATGAAAGTGGAGGGTTCTGTGTGCTCTGTGAGATCTGAGTGATGTTTTAAATATTTTTCTGTCTGGTTTGGACACTAATACATGTGTATCTGTGGCATTCAGTTCTCCTACAATGACAGGGATGGGAATCCTGTTCATGTAGTTCAGCTGACCTTCCTGAAACTCCTAAGTGCCACGGCCAAGCAGTCCTTCACCTATAACTGCCAGAACTCAGCAGGCTGGTTTGACAGCACTTCCCGCTCCTACCGGCATGCCCTCCGCTTCCGCGGGAGCAATAATGAGGAGCTGACACAAGCCAAAAGCCCCTTCATCAACGCAGTGCATGATGGATGCCAGGTCAGTGCAGTGACAGTGCCAGGGAAAGGGACTAGCTGCACAAATGGGAATTAACCTTAATGAAGCTAATGTGTTTGTCAATTGTGTTGCTGTTGTCGGCTAGTGTTTGATTCAGTACATGGGTAACCATCAAATCACTGACTTGAATAAGGATTAAAAGGGGAGTGGAGAGAGCTAGCAGTCGATTTGAGCCAAGCAAATTCCAGTAATTGCTTTCATTTTTCTTTTTCAGTTCCGCAAAGGTCAGGAAAGGACTGTCTTAGAGATTGACTCACCCTCAGCAGAACTACTTCCTATTATAGATGTTGCTCCGGCAGACTTTGGCGACAGCAACCAGAAGTTTGGATTCCAAGCTGGAAAAGTATGCTTCACTGGTTAACATTTTGGCAGCAACAAACCCATACAAAGGCCTGTGCAGCGGGTTTTCAGCAAGAGAAACTGGGCTTTAACTGCTGCCCCCAAAAATATTTATTATATTATGTTCCTGTATGTGGTGGGTTTTATTTAAGACTCTTCGACAGCCAATGAAATGGTTTCTATGGCTTTCCAACAGTGAGAAGAATAGTAAGAAAGAAGATATGCAACAGTGGGAGTAAAGCACGTTTACCAAAGGGAATTATTTCAGTTAAATATATTTAATTTGTTCTTGTTTCTTTGTTTAGATTTTTTTCCTCTCACTGTTTTGGTATGCTGTAACTGATCTTCTAGAATTTTAAAGACTTTGCCACTTGATAGTGACCACTTACCAGCAAGACGGATCTCTCCAGTCACACAAAGGAACAGTCTGTCTTTTATTGGTAATGGTCACTTGAGTGGTTGGTGCTTGTATCTCATGTTTTACAAAGACTGAGACTGAGAAAAAAATAAAATCAGAGACGTTGCCATTCTTGCATGCTTGGATTTTATTATAATGACAATTGCATCGCAGTTGCGAACTAGCCTTGCATATTAATTCCACACAAGCACGATAATTAATTTCCTGTGTGCGAGAATGATAAATTGTCCTTTTTACCCTTCAACTGCAGTTTGCTCAGTGAATTACCTTGATTTGTATTCATTTGGTGTAGCTAGTTGTTGAACTCGACACTTACTTGAACAAATAAGGTTGTTTCCTTTATTGGACTGCTTCTCCCGTGGGCTTGATAATAAGTTTTTTGAGCTCTCCATGTTCCCACAGAACATAGTAGTGTGTAAGTCAGCATAACATTGTTTCTGCCGTGATATACTGTATAATTGCTGTGATGTACCTCACTACCTAGATTGGGGATATTTTAAGGCAAGAATTGAGAGCATGCTGTTAATGTGTTCCATAGTGTGAACTGCAGTCCTTCCAGCCAAAAGACATCTCAAACATCTCTTAAAGGCATTTATGAATTGCTGACCTAACCCGTTTTTATTTTTCTGCCCTACTCAGAGGTTTTTCTTTCTCTGTCTGAACAAAGTACATTGCTGTTCACTTGGAACGATTCGCTCCTCAGTGGTGCTA
>JAMQGT020008778.1:0-17296 GCA_024447675.2 Pterophyllum scalare | reverse complement strand
GTTATGTTATGTGACCCTTAACAGTACGTATTGCTCTGGCCTCTGCTGCCAACATGCAGCAGCCCACCCACCTGTGTAGAAATAGCATCCTGCTGTGCAGGTAATTATCAGACCCTTCTTAGACACCTGGGGCTCCATATAACCCTTTACACCTTCCTCAAGACTCGTTTTGGAAGTGCTTACCTCTTTCAACACCTGGCATAAACCTCCACTGCACTCCCCTATTGGTGTGAAACCCCTACACCCTGCTGTTAATCTTTAATAGAAACAAAATTTCACTGGACATTTTGATTTTTTTGTGTGTGTGCTATATGTAGTCTGGGTTAGGTACATGATCTGCATGCTGGTGTTTCTGTGACATAGGCATGACTCATCCTGTAGGCCTGATGTGCAATCATGTCCCTTAACCACTTACATATAGCACACACACAAAAATAGAAATGCTAGGTGAAATTTTGTTTCTATTAAAGATTAACAGCGGGTGTGGGTTTTCACACCAATAGGGGAGTGCAGTGGAGGTTTATGCCAGGTGTTGAAAGATAAGCACTTCCAACAGAGTCTTGAATGTGAGAAGGGTTATATGGAGCCCAGTGTGCTAAGAAGGGTCTGATAATTACCTGCACAGCAGATGCTGTTACACAGGTGAGTACTGTGCAGGTAATTATCAGACCCTTCTTAGACACCTGGGGCTCCATATAACCCTTTACACCTTCCTCAAGACTCGTTTTGGAAGTGCTTACCTCTTTCAACACCTGGCATAAACCTCCACTGCACTCCCCTATTGGTGTGAAAACCCACACCCTGCTGTTAATCTTTAATAGAAACAAAATTTCACTGGACATTTTGATTTTTTGTGTGTGTGCTATATGTAGTCTGGGTTAGGTACATGATTGCATGCTGGTGTTTCTGTGACATAGGCATGACTCATCCTGTAGGCCTGATGTGCAATCAATGATTTCATCTATTGGGAGCACAATCCTCAGTTTAGGAAGAAAAAAACATCAGTCACCCCCCCCCCCCAAAAAACAAACAAACCCAAAAACGGTTTCATTCATGTGCTGTTGATCTCAGAATCGTGAGGAGGCAGTGACGGCACAAACGCGAGCCAACTCGATCTCTTACAAATTACCTTTCATCCTCTCTTTTTTCTGGATTTCCACCTGCCCCGCTCGTCCTACACTCAGAAAAATCAAGACTTGTCAGTGTAGGTTTGAGTCTAATTGACAGTTTCGTTCACGCTTCAGTGTTAAGGCTTTTGCGCCAATCCTCTCCCCTTCCCCGTTTTCATCGCTTTCATAATTGCCACCAACATAATGACACAGTTGCTGTGGCAACCATGTCTCCGTGTCTCTCTCTGTCTGTCTCTCTCTTTTCTCTCGTCTGCGCGCGCGCACACACACACACACACACACACTTTGGATCTTCCGCTCAGTTTACCGGCTGCTTTTAAAATGTGTAAGTTTTCTCCCGTTTTTTGTACAGTTCTAGTTTAAAAACAAAAAACAAAACACAAACTTATTCTCAAAGAAGAGCAGTCAAATCTCGGGTCGGCATTCTGTTTTTATTTTTATTTTTTAATCAGTCAGTAAAATGTGCACAGGCCTTCGGGGATCACTCAATTAAAGATGGAAATTAAACGGAGGAGCGTAAATATGAATGCCACCAGTTGAATGAGCGTAATGACAATCAGCGCTGAGCGGAGCGCGGAGTCTCATCAGCGCCAGTCTCACCGACCAATCACAGCGCTCCCCCACTGCTGGACCTCCGTGAGGCCAGTTTAGGGAGTGTAACCTATAGGCTGTGCGTGGAAATGATTAACTGAACTAGTCTCAGTCCGTTTCTTGATGGAGAAAGTGAACCTGGCGGATATTTTCTTGGTGAAAAGCTTCACATTTTGCGCATTTAACATCTGAATGTGGCTACTTGCGTGCTGTCCAGGATAGTTACTCTGCAGGCTAACTTGTGCCGCACACCAGGCGAAAATTTCCGACGTAGTGTATAGATGAAGTGCTTTTTCAGAGGTCTCAGAAAATTTCACACTGTAAAAAATTTTTTCGTAAAAAACGGAAATTGCCCAGGTAATTTTCCTTCGGGACATTTTCCGTTTTTCTACGGAAAGTTCACGGACATTTCCGTAAACGGTAAAACGGAAAATTCTGTAGATTTACAGTATATCCTCCGTACTATTTAAGACATGTCCGTCAACTCTAAAATGGAAAATTCTATTTATTTACAGTATATATTTTGTACAATTAACAGATACTTCCGTTAATAGTAAAATGAAAAATCCTGTTTATATTACCTTTAACAGGCAGTTCCTTTCACGTTAACTCGTTAAATGAACTTTTTTTAAAATATCTTTAAAAAACAAATTTCTAGACAATCACAACCTATCCAGCAATTGTTCAAAATATCGTCATCTTTGTTATTATCTGTACTTAGTAAACAACACTGGTACACTTAATAACTGGTACATTTAATATTAAGCATCTCTTTATTTTCTGCAACTCAAAATCTATACAAAACAATGACAGCATCCATCTCTAGACTAATGTAATGTCTCATGATAAAATGACTAAACAACCAATTCATAAATAAAAGAACTCACAATCTTTATAATTTTTTTTGCATTTTTATTTTCCTGAAATCAGTTTTTCCTCATGTAAATGTGTTCACATACATGTGTTTAAGTGGCTTCAAAGTGTTGTTTTTTTAAAAAACAGGATACCTGACAAACACTGAAATACATTTTAATTCACAATATGCAGAATATGTTTAAGCTAGAATCACTACATTGCATTTTACAACAGGCCTACAGTTAAGTGACAGTTTACATCCATTATGTCCACTCATGATACAGTCAAAACCTCACCTTTGATCACCGAATTGCTTTCACTTCATCACTGAGTGAACATTTGTCCTAGAATATACCTGTAGGGTCTTAACCTTACAGTATACAGTGCCTTGAGACAGGCTTTGTTGATTGCTAACTGGTGCAATATGAATAAAACTGAGTCAGTCTAAAGAAAGTGTTTCTGGAATTTGGGTTTATTAGAGCGGGCCAGATTGATATCCGCAGCCCTGTCGGGTGATCAGGCTTTTTCTTCATCTGCTGAGACCAGCTGCACTGGATCACCACCAAAGACTCTGACACCAAAGAAGACCTTATGCATATCTGACACACCAATCAGCATCTGACAGAAGAGCATTTAATGTGATGGGATGTGGCAAACTCACAGATAAAAGTGCATTTACTGGATTTGTTTTGTTAGCTCTTGCTTTTTCAAAGACAATAAGGAGCAAACAATGTGCAAAGTACCATTAGTGCTTGTTCTGATGAAGACTTTAAACAGGTATCAACGACACACTAACTCTCTAAAACATACCCATCCAGAGCTGACGTCACAGCTCCAGGGTGCTGGCGTTTTAAACGCTCACGCATTACAGTGATGCTGCCGTGGATGGAAAGCTCTGCTTTGCACAGTCTGCATTCACCTTTACTTTTGTTTTCTGTCAAATGCTCCCACACCTTTGACAGTCTGTCTCCATTTTCTTTCATTTTCTCCCTCTTCTCTGTTCCGTTGTTCCTTACTTTCTTCTTCATTAGTGTTGTTGTTATTGGCAGACCATGGTGGCAATACTGCCCCCATATCTTCCTGTAGTGTATTGCAGTTACAAAATCACATGATAAGTGGAAGAACATGGATTGATGGGTTTTAGAATATGACCAGTTGATGTTAAAGTTCACAGACTAATTTTTGTAGTTGATTATGTCAACGAATCGTTGCAGCCCTAGATGCAATTACACAAAGGCTAAAGGTGTATGTCTGCAAATATTAACTAAAGTACAACATTAATTAAACTGACATTTAAATGAACTTACCACTGTAGTCTGTTAAACAGGAAACTGGTTTATGCTGGTCTGGTAAGGCCAACAGTAACCAAACTGAATTATAAATTAAAGGCAACTTTTTCTGGCAATCTCTTGCCGATCCTTTCAACGTCCTGACGGATGCTGCTGTATCAAGATTAACACGGAAGCACATGGCCTTAAATTAAAAACTTTTGCAAAATCTCTCAAAAGTAACTCGGGATCTTGCAAAAAATTTGTGAGATCTGGCAAAAGTACATCTTTTTTTTCCTCCCATGTTTCTTTTTCTCCCATGTCCCTTGCAGGGTTCCGTACAAAAGTAACTCAAGATATCGCAAAAGTAACTCGGGATCTGGCAAAAGTAATTTTTTTTCCTCCCATGTTTTTTTTCTCTCCCGTGTCCCTTGCTCCAGCTCCAGAGTCCAAAATCCAAATGAAGCCTGTCAGTGTAATGACTGCCCTCCAACTAACTTTTCCCTCCTTTTAGGGGTTGTTGCTCCCACAATGCATTGCAATAGTCACGAAAAACTCTTGTAAATGACTAATACGGAAAATTCCTTCATATTTATACAGTACTAATGTATTTTTACGGAATTTTTTTTACAGTGCAGAACATCTCGTTGTTCACCGACTCCCCCCCCCCATCCGCTCGCGTTTTCTTTTTTTCTCCGTCTTTCCGCTGTCATGATGGATTATCAATAGCCTGATGGAGACACAACAAGAGCGATCGAGATTTGCTGCACTTCTAAAACACACGGACAATTAAAACAGGTGGCACATCCAGCAACAGTTCAAGCTGTTCTCATCATCTTCTGCTACAATAACAGGCTGCCATCTGAGAAACCGCTGAGATACAGTGCGCAGGCTCTCCCAGCGCTCCTCTCCGGCATCAAACCCCAGAGCAGCGCACAGGTAAGACACGACATTATGCACCTTTTATTAATGCAACGCCAATTACGAAATTGCAGTCAAAGCTCATTGATACGTCCTCTGTGTGTTTCTGAGTGCATGAAAATTGAGTTTGGCATCAGTTTAGGCGCATCAGTTGTCCTGGAGGCTGTCAAACAAAAACATTTGAATGAAAGCTGCGCCACAGAAACATCTGTCGGCTCTATTCTGCGAAGACCTGTTTTTTCCCCCTATAACGCAGTCACTTTAATCGACAAGTGGCGGCACACTGCGACATTATAAACATATTGATATTAAGAACACTGATATCACACGCACACACCGACTCATCCAGCCGGACTACACACACACACGGGCACGGATACACCCACGCACCCTTAGCCTACTGATAGATGCAAGTCATGTCCATAACCCGCATGCTTGTTCACTGCAAGTTGCAACTTATTAACATAAAGAAGCATGTAGTGTAGTCTGTGGAGTTCATGTCCAAAATCGATTGTCTGATGCAGAGTCATTGCGCAGCATATATATATTCACTGATAAGACCAAAAGTAGCTCCGCGCGACTTTCGCTGCAATTGGACGCTTTTTTGCGCACACACGACTTATTTGCGCTATTTCTTTTCCCCGGATTCACACCAGAGCGCATTTTGCAATAGCCCGTCTAAAGCGAGACCGAGAGAGAAAGAAAAGGAAAAGTGGCCATTTTGTTTAATTTTCAACAAACACCTGTTGAAATGATTGCATGGCCAGTCGTTTGCACAGCTCGGCAGCCTCCTGCAGTTAAAGTAACGGGGCCCTTTGGTTCGTTTGCTTTGACACAATCACTTGCAAATCCAGGAATTTGGATTTGCAAGTGATTGGGTTGTTCTCCCTCCAGTGGCCATGCAACTCAGGGCTGCATTTTCACACATGTGAATGTGTGCACTTCACCCCTTTTGGTACAGCTCTCTCTCCCTCTCTGCTGCATTTCTTCAGCACCACAGTATGTAGACATTTAGAGGATAACATTTACTGGATAATAGCAGTTTTTGGCCACAGATGGACCGGCCTTGTGCAGTTTGAATACATTAAAGTTGAAAATTTTTCACCGCCGACATCGTTAGGCATCTGCATCTGCACATTTAGCAGGAGTGGTTTAATGATTTGGTCAGAAAATCCTCACGAAGTGAAAGGAGTGAGAGCAGAGCGCAGACAATATGGTGATGGAAGAGTTGGTCAGGGTTCGCGGACGACAGTGCAAGGCAACATGTCATCTTGCTGAGAAGGAGACGTGCAGATGTGACTTTTAAATCTGGTTTGGCTAATGGGTGTAGATTGGATTCTACCTCCCTTCTCTTTCACTGCCTCTTTCACTCACACACAGACAGAGCTGCAGTGCTATTCTGAGAGAGTTAGCTGCCTCAACCCACGCACAGAATCTGAGAAAGAGAGAAAGGCAGAATGAGGGAGAAGGAGCGAGCAAGAGGGATAAAGGAGAGAGGCAGAGACCAACTACAAGGAGGTTTACAGAATGCCGACTATAGTCTCTCACATGCACACATGTACGCACTTGCACAAAGCCTTTTTACAGTTTCAAATTCTGTCCCTTTCACTGTTCTAACAGCGGTTGATTTGCAGTCTTGATTAGCACTTCTCCTCTTGCGTGTGGCATGGACTGTGTTTGCAGATCTGCTTGGTGGTGCTGTTTGTGTGATGTGCTGTGTTGTATTGGTAAGTGCTGGGAGAAATGTACTTGATTCTGTGCCACCCACACACCGCCCTCCCACTCATGGTCGTCTCTGCATCTATACCTCTGGCTCTTCCCGCTCGCCACAATCTCTTTGCTCATTTAAATCCCTACCCTGCATTTATCCCTCTGCTCCCGTTCTCTATCATTGGCTTTTCAGGAGAGTGTTCCTCCTGCAACCAAATAGGCACACTAACACACACACACACGACGCATGCATGCAGCTTTCCAAAATACACACAGCGCATTTAATAAAAATAACTGTGGTTTTTTTTTCACCTAAAATGAAAACACACACACTAATAAAGAGGGTCAATAAGTGAGGAGAAGAGGTTGCAGAGCTGCTTTCTAATCTAATGTCTCTCGTTTGTATTACAGTGGACATTCAGCCAGCACTTTCCAGATTTGATTGTCGGTATATAAACCCGAAGACAGTTGTGGAAATCGAGCAGAGCGCTTAGAAACGACAAGAGGAAAAATTCACGCCGGAGAACTCTTTTGGAACATTAGTCAGTGGGAGAGCTGCTGCTTCGTGTTTCTCATTTTCCTCAACTGAACCCTCCTCAGAAGGTTAGAGGAGCACTGTAACTGAAACAAGTGGAGCCCTCGGTGATTTCAGCATTCTGTCTCCCCCATCTGTGCCTACATTCTCTGCTACAGATAGGGACATTTTGATAATTACATATAATTATAATTTCTGTGGGAGACAGATCTGCCTCTGTCTATTATTGCCAACACCTCCAACACAATAACTTCACACATTTACATATTTCTCCACAAAAGTGATATTCTTTCAGCATCGGAGACAAATCAGGAATAATTTTACTTAGAGAGACATGTCACATGGAGAAGCAATGTGCCATTCACTTCATATCTAATTAGCGATACAGTTGAGTGACACGGGCAACATTTTGTGCCTACAAGCTGAAGGCAGAGCACTTAAAATCATGACATTTGCCTCATTTTTGCAATGTATTTCACAGGCTGGGAGTAATTTCTTTGCTTTATGATTACTCCTAATTTTCAGTGCTTGCACTCTTCTAGCACTTAACCAGAGCCAGTCTCATTATCACCCACAGCCCAGTCACAGTAACTGTCTGTGCCAGGTGAGTACTGAGCACATTAATCCAACCATAGAAAAGATTGAGATAAAGTACACAGTGTATCTATAGATGTGATGGGTTGCGAGAACAGGCTAACATGAAGATAATGCGGTATTCCATAGAAACTAGGCCACACTAATGGACAGTATTTATCAGTGGAGCAGTTATTTATTTCCATTTGATTGTTTACAATGGCAGAAAGCACCGAATATATAAAAATAAAATAGATTTCATACCTTCTCTTTTTTTTTCCAGAAGTAAGTTGCTTACAGGTTAAATAAGTGCCATTTCTGAATGTCCATAGTGCCAGACTGTAAAAGTCCATGAAGATAAGAAGAGAACCCGTTTACATTTAACAAAACACTGGCCATAGTCTATTCTTCAAGTGCCACCAGCGCAGGAATGTACAGGATTGCCATATTCTATTGAAAATACGTGCTCCTAACTTTGTGGTTGTGAAACATAATTTTACTCTGTAGTAAATGAGAGATTTGTTCTTTTGTTCAGTAGGACATGTAGGATGAGGCATTAGGGACTAAAAGCATGAAGATTGTTGTTTTCGATCTGTCCTTTTTACAAAGCTGCATCCATTTTAATGTTCTCGAATTGAGAGGGGTTTTTAGAGGGCAAAAGATGAAGTCATTACACTTTCAGAGCTTCCTTCTAACAGGAAATTAAAAACATTTTAATACCATTATCACCAATTATTGAAACTTACAAAAACATTTTGATAGTGTTTGTCCTTTTCATTTTTATCGTTCTCGACCTTTTCTATTATTACAACACCTTATAAATACTAACAACACAAAAAGCAGATTTCAGATTTCATCACCCAGCATTACTGAATGAAACTCCAGTACCCAGTACATGCTGCTTGAATACATCACATGTCATTTTAGTGGGTTAAACTACAGATGCGGATACATCGTTGCAACTGCATTGACTCAATAAAAGAAAATAGATGTCTTAGTCATGTAAAAATGCCGCCCACCACCAATCTCCGAGTCCTCGCTGTCTCCCTGCTCTCCCTCCTTACTGTCCCACTTGCTACTGTTGTGGAGACCTCTCCGTCCCCACCTCCTCAGCACCTAGATCGCTCAGGGAGACCATTCACCGAGGAGCCCAAGACTGGCTCTAGCTCTTCTCTCCTGCTCCTTGCCATCCAGGCCAACCTCAGGCCAGCTGCTCTTCGAGGCAGGACCAAAACTCCGGAGACACTTCCAGAAACCACAGAGGAAGTTTTAGAGACGCCTCCAAGACCCCTGCCCCAGGTAATGTTCCCCAAGAATGTGACTTCAGCAGAGGCCCTCGCACCTCCCTTAGGTGCAGCCCAGGTAGCACCTATCTCACCACGATTGATGGATGTATGGATGGATGTATGTCGAGGTTATTATGACGTCATGGGACACTTTGACAGCGCTTTCAACTGTTCAAAGGACACCTTCATCTATTGCTGCGGAACCTGTCACTACCGCTTCTGCTGTCCAGAGCGAAGTCGGCAACTGGAGCAGGACAGCTGTAAAAACTATGACTCTCCAGACTGGGCCAAGCCACAGACGGAAGCTATGATTATATCAGAGGAATTAGGAAATGACCCAGACTTTGATCCACTGAAGCAGCAGAGCCACAACACAGGCTTTGTCATCGGTGGCGTGGTTGTGTTTATGGTAGCTGTTGCAGTAGGCATCAAGGTGGTCTTCAACAAGGTGCAACAGGAAGCCAACCAACGGGACCTGAATATGCCCAGGTGAGGCTTAGACATTTTGTTTATTTCATCATACCTCACGGCTGGATTCAGTACTTCATTTTGATGTATGAATAATGACATGAAATTAGGTTTTCAGGACTCCATAAATGGCCTACATTCATCATTCTGGGCCCAGAATAATATTATTAGTCATCAACTGAAACATATTTGATCTTCATCGAATGAGTGCTGCAGAAATCATGGTTGTTTTGATTTCCTCTTGGCTTCCTTGTCTCATATATGGCCTGTCGTCTTGGCAATAAAGATGAGCCTTTTGGTGTTTGTACTAGTTACATCAGTCATGGAAGATGATAGTTGTAGACCCACATGGAGTGTTGGTTGGTCCCTTAGGGAATGCAAAAAAAAAAAAAAACAGTCCCCTGCATGTTATTTATTTATTGCATTTTATATATTTATCCATTGCTGCACTTAAATATATCAATGTAGTGATTTTGTGATTATGAAAGCGGGTGCAAAACCTGATGTCTCACCACAAGATTAATATTCACATATATATTTAAAAAGCCTTGAAGCATTCATCCTCATTTGGGTAGCTGATGTGTTGCTTTTTGCAATCTGAAAACAACATTCCTGGTGGCAGAATTTAGAGTAGTCAGTCAGCCGATACCATATTGTCTGTTTTATCTCGTGTTTCCTTTTTGCTTCTGTTTATGGCATCATTAGAGCCCTGGTGGACATGTTGCGGCACCAGTCGAGCCCGGTCCAGCAGGATGAGAGAAACAACAGTGTGGCTCTGACTGTAGGAGATGGCCAGGGGACACTGGGGAGACCTCCGAAAAATCTCTACGCCCCAGGACTACCAAGCAAGGACAACAGATGTGAGAGTCTAGGGTTCATAGAGTGTTAGTGAATAGCACAATCAGAGGTGCACTTTTGTAACAGCATCCTCTTTATGCAGAGACACTTTGTGCTTGTCACGTCTGTAAATGGATGCAGCTTTTTTCTCTTTTTTTCCCCGTGTTCCTCCATCAAGATATCTTTGCAGCTGTTTAGGCGAGAGAATGCATTAAGAATTCTCAATGGTGATGTGCTAAAAAATGAATCTTTAACCGCACTAATTTCTCTGTAAGGGTCATGGTCATCTATAAAAGATACTTCTGATGTTGCTGGGTCCTTAATTATCAGCTTTAATATTAAAGTAGTTAATTGCACAAAAATGTGGAGATCAGTGCTTATGTGATCATGTGAAGATGAATTGATTTAGATAGATATGTATGTAAAGTTGCCTTATTCTTTTTATGTTAAAACACCAGCCAACTTGAAACGGCCTGACATCCATTTTGTGAGCTGATTTTTTTCATGTTCTTTTCACTTACAGTGGGCAATTTGCAACACAATTTCATCCACTCATCAGGCTCCAGCCCCAAGCACACTGCAACTATCGGTAAGGCAGCTGATGAAAGCCAGGCTCCCATGTAAATTGCATGTAATCATTCGGATGCTTCATTTACTTCATTCAGCTTCGTTTGGAGCTCAAAAGTAGACTCATTCATTTCAACAATAATAATGATTATCATATTTTTGGTTGCTTGTGTTGGTGCTGAAAGCAAGTTCAAATCTGTCGCTTTCAGTGAATGTTAGAAGATTCTCACTCTGCTACGTGCAGTGCGCTATATCCAGAGGAGCAAATCTCATTTAACACACCGTCGTCTTCTCCCTTTGGTCTCTGTAGAACGCACACCTCGGATGAACAATGCTCAGCTGGCAGCTGGAGGCACCCTGCTCTCCAGCAAGCACAACAACACCAAATCCCAGCCTTCCTTCCACCACTCCCTGCACAACCTGGCCCAGCTGCCGCCCTCCTATGAGAGTGCCACCAAGCCTGAGCTCAACAGATACTCCTCACTCAAACGCCTCGGTAAGTATCACGCTTTTCCAGAAATGAGACATGTTCTGTCTAAGCTGCGCTCCCTTTGTAGTGCTTTTTCTGCAGCTGTTTCATAAGTGCTGAAGAACAGTGACACTCTTGACACCATGTCATAAAATGCACGATGCATCATTATGTGCTCACGCTATTTACTGTGGTGATAAACAATTCAGAGAAATTTTGTTTGGCTTGCAGAGAAAGGTCTTGATGAGTACTCATCTGGTTACTGTACCACCAAGCGCCGGCCTCACACAGCCCAGCCGGCCCTACAGTCCTCTCAGCACCACCTCCACTGGGGTGGAGACTACACCCTCAGTGGACGAGGGACCCTCCCCAGACATGCGGCTCGGCCCTGGATCCCACCACCACCTTCTGGCATGCCTGCCTCACCCACTCCCAATCCTTACCCTCTGGATCCCCCGGAGCCCCAGTACAACCCCAACTATGACACTCTTTCCAAGCCTCCGAGAAAAGTTAAGTCTACTGACCAGCTGCTCAACATGGGTGACGTCCCTGGAAACACCGGGACCCTGTCCCGGCTGTCCAAGAATCAGCAACACCAGTACTACAAAGCCATGGCTGCCTCCAATAAGAACTCCAACACACAGACGCTCACCAGGAAGACCCAGGACAGGCAGGAGAGGCAGGAACGGCTGCTCATGTCCCCAGACCACTTGGAGGAGAGGATGGGGGTTGGTGGAATGGGTGTTGTAGATCCGTACGCCCACACGGGAAGCGGGATCGTCCCCACCTTGCCTCGCCAGCAGAAGGCCCAATCCCAGCAGAACGTCTGTGCCACCCCTTCCCTCGACCGGCACCACATGATCAAGATGAACTCTCATCCCACGTCTGGACGGGAGCAGGAGAGGAACACGCCCATGACGGGGCACATGAGCGGGGGCATGGGCTGGGCGGGGGAGGTGCCCGGAGCCGGTGTAGTCATGGGAACGGGAACACTAGGGGGCCACAGCGCCCGGAGGATGGCTTTTGCAGCAAAACGGCAGAACACCATTGAGCAGCTACATTTCATTCCCGGAGGGGGCGGTGGGGGGTCAGCAGGGAGCGCAGGAGGAGGTAGTCAGGGGATCAGGACGGGGAGTAAAAATGAGGTGACGGTGTGAGTTTAGTGCCTAATGTAGAGTTTACATTAAAGGTACAGGAATATATCACCCTTCTGCATTTAACTATTACATATTCAGCTACAAGAAATAAAACTAGAAGTATAAAGTATTGTAACAGTATAATGTGTTTAGGCTATTCAAATCAGTGTTATCTTGTCATTAAATAGCTTAAATATGACTTACTTATAAAATTAAAAATTAGATAGCGAACATCTGTTCCAATAATGTAATAGCCTACCAACATCAGCCATATTTTGTATCTGAATTTGCCATATTGCCATATACAGTGGTGCCATTACTCGTAGAAGGACTGACTGGAAGGGTGAAACAAAACCAACAGAAATGCCGTTCATAATTTAGTTTTTATATATTTTTTTCAAAAAGTACTCAGGAGCCATATTAGATAGGAAACCAGACGATATAAAAAAAAAAAGGGTCGAGGAAGCGGAGGCCCTTGTGGAATATTGTATCAAAGAATTTCAAAGAACTGAACCGACTGCCTGGACTGTCACTCTGCTCAGTCCTCGCCGACAAAGATTTATTAAACTGACTCTCTGCAGATGAAGAGCCCGGTGGACCAGACGAGTCTGAGTTAACTGTGTGCCTGGTGAACTCTTGCTTAACCGACCTCGTCCTGACACAGGGAGATGGAACAGATTTTTTTTTTTTTTGCTGCCTGTGTAATCTAGTGGACAAGGCGGGGTCTGTTTCTGACTGACACACAGCAGCCTGGCTCGACACTACGCCTGATTTGAACTGAACGTATCCACATTACTGATCTGATTCCTGGGTTGCCTACTTTTCCATGTGACCTTAGATTAAATCTCCAGAGGAGCTCACACTCTCATTGCTGTTACACTACAGGAGCGTAAGCTGATATAAGATTATGGGTGAGTTTTTCTTAATGTTTTCATCTATAGAGCAGGACGCACCTGTTAAAAAAAACAAAAACAACAACAACAAACAACAAACAATGGGCTACCAAATATAGAGCCATCAGTCACGATGTTCAAAAAATCTTGACATAAACATACAAAATCAAGAGATAAAAGAACAGACATACGTGTTCAGCTTACCAATAAAGAGGCAACTTGCTCTAATGTTGGCTGTACACGAAGAGCAGAGGCTTCTCCACAGAGCACAAACGATAAACCATGACGCAGAGGTTGCACTTACACAACTGTCCTTACAAGCCATTTATGGAGATACAAAGAAAATCCCACAGAGGAAGCTGGTCTGACAATCACCATTTAATTATTATCACCAGGTGACAAATTATTAAAAAGTCAGTGATATTTTGTACAGTCAAAGGACTGGCTTCAGAGCAAGCCGAAACTCTCTGAGTCAGGAGCAAGGGCGACCTGAGGTCTTCTCCTGCGCGGCTTTGTGTGCCATATAAGAGACTCGGATGGTTAGGCAAGCCCTTCCCATCTTCAAGAGCAACGACCTTGCTGTATCATAACGCACTTCAGCCAGTATGGAAAAAAAAAAACAAAACAGAAAAGAGAAAAAAAAATCTTCATCAATAACAACGCTTTTCAATACTAAGGGCTATCCTATATACTGTAGTATGTGATATCTGTGGTCCATATAAAATGCTATCTCTTTCTATTGATTTTGTGTTGATATTGTCATGACGTATTAAGTATTAATGTGTACAAAAAAAAAAACCAAGAGAAATTTAAGCACAGTTCAAAGAGAATCAGAGACTAAACTTTGCACAAATCTGACCCCCTGTTATTTGCACCAGATACAAACATACTTTGTATCGTGTCTCTCAAGGTTTACATTCGGTACAAGCACGGCTCAAGCGTGGGCGTGACTGATCAATGGAAGGCATTGTACTGAGAGAGGATTTTTTTTTTCCAATCAACAGAAATCAGAGGTAATTGCGTGACTCAAAGAAGGAACTTGTTACGGCGTGTTTTTTTGCTCAGTCATGTGGAAACGATACAGAAATGAAATGCTGATAAACACATTTGGACAATCTTCCTACACACAGTGCTAAATGTAGTTGTTATGAATATGATGGAGTGTTATTATTAATAATTATTATAACTGTTATGGTTATTATTAACACGTTATCTTATGGTGTGATGTTCTTTTACTTGGTGGGATTTAAGTGTTTATTGTTTTTTAGATAACTAGCATTCTCGCGACTAGTTGGTTTTTCATACATCTGGTCATAAACTCGAGTTTTTAAAACATTCCAAATCTTGATGCATGCCAGCTCCATTTCATTGAGATAGGCATGTTCACAGGATGCCTGGATTTTAGGGTCATTGAGGCTTATATGGCCATTTTTCCAGCTGTATGTACTGTGCCTAGACGTCGGCCTTATGACTTCTTGATCTTAAGTGATTACTTAGGTTTCCACTCTGGTATCGAAAAATCTGCAGCCTTCTAAACATATGTGTAGATGACGGTGAGGGATAGATGAGTTTGGGATGGGCTAGAAGTGATTAACACCACACAACAGTCTGTTGTCTCTTTGCAGCAGCCTGACCCACTAAACTCAAAATGGGTTGTACACGCTAAACCCATGATGCCATAATAATGTATGTATGCTTGAATGAATGTTTATTACACAGGGTGGAGAAAACAGGCGTCTAATGGAAACCTGATTGCTTTGAGTGCAGTGTCTTTTTCAGGGAAATAGGACAGATGACATACAGTAGTATTAGATTTTTTTAATAGAGCCACACAAGGTCTGTAGCAAAGTCTGTAATATCTCACAAGCCATATCCATCGAAACTCATTATCACAATTTTATAAATGGTTAATCTAATTTGTGCAAGTATTGTATTTTGTATAGCTAGTACAATCAGAATATTTTAAGTGATCTCTTCGGCATTAATTTGAAGATTCAAAAAAAATTATGTGTTAGTATTTAATGAATTGTACAGTGCCAAACTCATAACATTTTGTTGTCTTTTTATCGTCATACCCTCCTAGATGGCTACAGGGGTTCTTCATTTTTTTTTTTATATCACAGAGGACAGCTACATAGGCAGGCGAGCGAAGCTGCAAAGCTTGTTTGGAAAGAAATGAGTCAGGAATATGGTGTGTGTTTGTACCATTACTGAATTCATTTAGAAGCCAGGATGCTTTAATGGCCCACCTGAACCTGGACAGGGACAGCCTCCGCGTATTGAAAACTTAAATGCATTTTATTTTGTATGCCTATAAATTTCAAAACAACCCTTTTGTTATTGTTCAATGCATTGATCCCCTGGGATACGACAGTGACTTACAAAGAATTTGTATAATAAAGTTGGTGGGGAAAAAAAAAAAAGTTTTGTCATTCATTCATCGAGTGTGTCATTTCTTGCATCAAATGCTCTTCTTTTCACGTTTCTGTCTGGTGTGAAACTCAGAACTCTCATGTGCACCAGACTTAAAAATATTTCCCAACTTTTTTTCTTTTTTTGTCATTAAATCTTATGGGGGGAAAATCCCATTCATCTGAGAATTGGACATGTTCAAGATTAGCAACATTCAGTTTTCTTATAACTATGTTAACACTGTAAAACTGAGTTATACACATTGCACTTCAGTTTCAAATGATACTTTATTGATCCCTGAGGTAAACATTGTTCCCCTGCATTTTAAAGCACTTCATAATACCTATGAACACCCTCAAGTGCCTGTTTCTCAAACCTATTTAAGACTTAGCAATATATCACATTGGTGTCTGTGTTCACTGGGTGCACACAAAAAAAAAATCATATATAACCCGAGGGATGAATAATGAGCTCTGTAGTTTAGAGAAATGAGCACTCTTTTTGAGCTAAAATGCATGGCAAGCCAATGAACTACTTTTCAGCTGTTTTCAGAGTGCTTACCTACATTAAAGTCTCAATAGAGCAATATGCAAACACTGTCTGACAGTGATCATGCTAAGTATGTTATTATCCTAAACAATATCTGCTTTGACATACTTACATCATAATATTGCACTATATTTATGACGCTGCAACATATTATTTAGTGGTGAGATTGTATTCAAGAAGCTCATTATATGCTTTGCATGTAAAATGCTAATCTCTATGCAACTAGTAACATATTCCCTTATTAAATCTAGTGGAATAGAAATAAATCATATATATATATATATATATATATATATATATATATATATATATATATATATATATATATAAATAGAGGTTGTGATAACAGTAATACAAGTAATAATAGAGAAAACTTGATATTTATGTAAGGAATCAAACTAAAAGCACCTTCCATATTAAGGAAAAAAGGCCCTTTAATGTTCAGTAGGTTAGTGAGCACACAGAGTGGTTGTATAATAAAATCCCATATCATCTGGCTGTGAGATGTTATATAAGCTACAGTATGGCTGTACGGTGCTACTGGGAGTGAGCGACTGCACTTTTAAATGAAATGAGAAAGGTGAAATTGGTTTCATATAATTTACAGTTTGAGATCATCTGAGCTGCAAAGTTATATCATGCTGTACCTGCTGGATCCTTATGGTGAAATAAGGGCTCTGCAGCTCATATTTAAAACCTCTTGTGAATACATTTATTACACTGAGATGTATGAAAGAGCAGATAACAACTGCGGCACTGACACAGAAATAATTCTTACAGGGGCTACACAAGAGGGCACAAAATTATTATGTTCTATTTAGGCACTATCTGCCTCTGGTGCATTAAAGTCATTGTAGTTTGCACATTTCACCACCAGGAGGTTCAATGGCTCCAAGAGGAGCTGTGCGAGGCTTTGCTCGGACTGTAACTTAACCCTTAAAGCTATTTCTGTTACCTTACACAGGACTGCCAAAAAAAAGAAAAAAAAAAAAAGCAGAACATAATATTATCTGACTGCTTGTACATATCATCAGTAGATGCACTGCCCAAACTGTCCAACACCTCTCAAAACTCTTATTAACACACTATAAACAAG